>VNJS01013940.1:0-33455 GCA_008042575.1 Drosophila watanabei | reverse complement strand
AGAGTAGCCTTAATGAAGTCTGCGTTCTTAAAACCGCGCCAAAAACAGCATGACTTCAATTTTTAGACAACAACTTGGTGGAAAATGGGGCTTGAAAATTATTTTCTTACTTTATTTTGATAATACACATTTTTTGTAATATTTTTCATTAGGATCATTTTTTTTTTTATTGTAAAAAAATTTATCTTGACGGCTCAGACGGTTTTTCGGCACTATTGGAGTCATTGGATAAGGATCCACATATATTTTTTAAGGCTACTTCGGAGGCGGATACGCAATGTTTTGGGGAGCCTCTTATGCGTCTGTAATCCATAATCTGTGCTTCACAAGCTGCAGTGAAGAATACAAAAAAGTATTGCAGGATCGTCTTCTTTCGTTTTTGAAACAAAATATGAAAGGATATCTTTATTTATGCGATATAATGCATTAATTTACAATAGCAGAATGACCCAGCGCTTTATAAATTATCACCAGAAAGGTGTGCCGGATAGGCCAGTGTGCTCTCCTGACCTAAATTTAAATAAAAACATTTGAGCTATATTAGCCAGGTGCATTTAAGCCATTAACGGCAATTTTGAAAATGCCAAAGGCCTCAAAAGTGAATTTTTGACTTTTAGTCGAAAATTGATTTTAAAATGTAGCTAATTCAATGCATAAAAGACTTTTTGAGGTAGGAAGGGTTCAAAGTGGCTCTATTTATTAAAAAATTATTATTATTTACCATTATAAGAGTGAAATATTATCTAAAGAGACAAAATTGAAAGGTGTCGTATAGTTTTGATACAGTTGTAGGCATGTCAAAAATCAGGCTTCTTAGCTCTTTTTGCCGGTACTTGAAAACGCAAGCTCCAATCAAAGATAGAAAAATCAGATTTTGAGCAGAATTTATTAGGCTTTAATTTTGCACACTTTATTTTTTTGTATTATGCTTTCGCATTTTCCTACGAAAATCAAAACTGAAATTTTCGGGGTGTCGTATAATTGTGGGCAGGAGTGTATGCGCTCCTTTCTTGGACTTTGACTTAGCCGCGACTTTGATTTCGATTTATCCTACGGGAAGCTCAGTCCACTAAGACCCATTTTCCTTAAGTGAAAACCAGAACGGAGTCAATTGCCACCTCCAAGATATAAAGCATACACCCTACGGGAAAAGGACATAATTAAAAAAAATAAAAAACTAAATACAATAAATTAATTAAATATATATAATTAATAATTTTTTTTTTTAATTACGTCCGAACAGTCAGCGCCATTAACACTTCTGCTACCGCGTAGCTTTTTACCCGCCGCAGGGCGACGCCTTACTCCGAAGGCTGAAAAACTTCCGGGCACCGTGACTTGTCCTGCCGACTTCAACATGGGAGCCACCCTGATCGACAGGATGATCAAGTGGGACCTCCAGTTCGATGGGACGACGGATCCGCTGGGATTTATTGAGCACATCAAGGAGCGCGCTGATACCTGCCGGATCGATCTACAGGATGATCCTCCGGACTCCACTAGCAGTCTCGCAGAGCCATTCACATAACGGATCCATAAGTCGAAATGCATGCACGAGCTAAAGTGCAGTCTCTCTCGCCACAACTGCGGCCAACCGGGACCTTTTTCGGCGGAATGCCACGCATCATTTTCTGCTGGGATTGCGGACGACGAGGAATCCGGGCCATAGAATTATGCCGAGGTCCAGCATCGGGAAACGTGAACGGGCCTCGTCTAATCGAAATTCCCCCGAGGAACGCGTCCAACCCACGCAGCCAGTAGGAGGTGACCTCCACCAGCACCAGGGCGAATACGCGCCGCCACCACCGTGGAGGGATTGTGCCCGGACGCGAACCACTGCGGTCAAGACAGGAGACCAAACCGAGGTCAACCAGCGACCCAACAGTCAGAACCAAGAGATCAGCCACCAGAGCCACGCTCTGCCCATCGCGGACCAACGACAGAATCAGCCTCATAGTACAGCCCCCGAGACAAGTCAGACCAGAAGAGGAGACAGCGTGTCCCTTCGGAGACTGGTAAATCGATCCATTGAAAAGCCCACACAACGCACCCATCGTGATCGCGGCCAAGAACAATGACGACGTCCGCCCAGTAGTCCCGGACAGCCGGGAGTGCACGGCCTTCACCGGCCTTCCCCTGGCGAGTGATGTCTTTCGGACTTCACTTCTTCCTGCCACGTTCCAGCGCGCCCTGGATACGGTCATCGGGCCAGATATGAAACTGCACGCCTTCGCATATCTGAACGACATCAGGCTCAACTTTAGAGAAACACGTCGACAATATTCGAAAAGTCTTCCAACGCCTGCGCAACGCAAACTTGTGGCTCAACCGGGGGAAGTTTCACTTTTTCTAGCGCCGCACTTTTTCCACTTTTTCTAGCAACTCCATCGTGAACTCGATCAACAGTCGCCCCTTGGGCTCTCGAGCAATATCAGAGTGACGGCCCAGAACCTATTAGCCGACACGCTTTCTCGCCCATGGCGCACCAAGTAAAGGTACTAGGAGTGGTACTAAGGGAGAGAATGGCCATCTATATCGACGCATCGGACTACGGCCCGAGGAGGACGAGTAAACGCCATGCAAGCTGTCCGTATGGTAAGACGCGAATCCAACGAGTCCTTGAGGAATGCCATGATCACACCACTGCCGGACATCTAGCGGTCCGGAAGACGAGCAATCGCTAGGTCCAGCGCTATTAGACAGCAGTAAAAGTAAAGTAAGCCAGGAGAAGCCAGACGGGAAAAAGTTTACCCGCCAAATCGTGGAGCCGTTTCACGTTCTCTGCGCGGACTTCTTCGGCAAGCTTCCGATTTCGGCAACCTTATGCTCCAGGTGTTCCTTCAGAAAATGGGTGGTATAAGTGCCCCTCTCTTGGGCATGGAGCTGCAGCGGCGCCGTACAACTGAGACAGAACCCGACGGAAAGAGCTAACCGGATAATCAAGAGGATAATCGCCCAATACCTGAACGGAGGCCCACAAAAAAGAAGGGATCACTCCGACCCGACAGGATTCAATCCAGCTCTCCTGATATAGGGACGGAAGCTCCAACTACCGAGAACTCTGTACAACGACGCTACACCTGACGCAACACCTAGCAAACAATTTCGGGATATCTTCGACGTCGGTCAAAGCAACGCCGAACGCGCCGTGGCGGATGAGGGACGTAACTACATCCTTCGCCGTCGGATAGAGAATACACCAGTGGGCTCACAAGTGCTGGTGAAGCGCCACTCCCTATCTAACGCCGCCAGTCTAAGCCAATTGAAGCCGTATGATCACAACGAGGATTTTGGGCTCCAAGATTGGGACCCATCACAAAGACAACGACAAAGAGAACTCTATCGACGACGAGCTCATTGGCGACGGACTCACCGATCGCGGAGGCCCAATCACGCACCGCCGCTGCTAACGACGGGCACACATAGCGCCGGAGAGGGGACCATGATTTGCAATGGCCACAAAGGCGACCGCACAGCGCAATGCGGGAGACATGAGGACACTGGTTGCGGGCAGCCGCAGTTACCATGAACCGCAGCCACCCAATCCGAGGCCTCCACGAAGGGCCCGTCGCCGGAGCGCACCGAGGTCCGACTCAAGAGCTTTTAACTCGGAGGAGGAAATTTTAACCAGAAGGGAACGCTCCACCAGCAACTGGGATCAACAGATGGAACCACGTAATCATTGGTTCCCCCTCCGGGTGACGGACAACCCCAATGGGGCACTGCCGGGAGCCGTCGCCCGACGCATCCAGTTCTTAGCCGTGGGTACCGGACCATCCACGTGGTCGCTGGACCCATCGGCTTATCCCCGACCTGGATCCGTGGATACATAGACGTCACGGGCAGGTAGACTTCTACAAGGCGCAGCTGATCATAGGCCATGGATGTTTTAAGGCTTATCTTCACAGATTAAAGCACGAGGCCATAGGACCCATACTGCGACTACTGCGGTTGCGAATCCATTGAGGAAGCAGAGCACGCGTTTTTCGAGTGCCCGTATTTCAGCGCGGAAAGAGCTATATTGGAGACAGCAAAAAACCGAGAACATAATCGGGTGTACGCTAGAGACTCTATCCAATTGGGATCGGTAACGAGCATGGCTGCAACCGTTATGAGGGAGTTAAGGCGCCTGGGGCAAATCCGCATCTTGAATGGCGTCAGATAAGCTGCAGCCTGAACACCAGCCACGCGGGGTCTCTCGCCCCAACACAGTTCCACTCTCACTCGCTGTCACGGGGACCTGGCGACTGGACCGATCGCACCAATGCCTCTCGGTGGCTGCTGAATAATTTTGGATCTGAGTCGAGGCCAAAGGGGAGTAGGAGCCCGTTGGTGCTGAAGGCCTCCGGGCACGGACACACGTGCGAGGGCGTTGACGCTAGACGATTCCGGGCCGCGTGCTCTTCCGCCTCGGGCCACCTTTCGCCGCTCGTGGGTCATTCCTGCCGAAGTCGGCCATAGGAAACCCGCGTTTGCCCTTAGGACTCCCCTGTCGAAGTTAAGGTCGATTAACCCTTCATTTCAATATTACCCCTTTTGTGAAACTTTTGAAACCCTTGGCACTTTTTGTCCTGGTCGTTCCGAGAATTATAAATTTAATGGAAGGATCTCTGAGCCGCTGAGGATTACCCCGGCCAGAGAAAAACATCCTTACAAGGGTCACAACAACAAACACTCTAACATGACTTCTAGGGTCACAACAAATGGACACGTATTTCCGATCGATGCAATGGCAGCTATAATGTCGTTTAATAATTATAAAATTAAATCGAATTTCGGAATAAATATATAAAAGTATAGTAAGATATTTTAAAAAACAGTAAAGTTTGTGAGAGACCAACCGGCCCCCTCAAATAAATAATGTATATATTTTGTAAATACCATACCATATTCCCCCTTTTATAAGATATTAATGTCGTATTAGGTTAGTATTTGTAATCTCTCAGGTTCTTTCTTATTAACATTTCCAACGGATGGCTTTTATTTTTAACAACTTGTTCTTTTTTGATCCACATCGTGTTGTTCTTCCATTTTACACAAGCTTAAAAGTGCCCGTCACTTAATTTTTACAAAATCCAACTTAAATCTACGACCGGTCTCTTATCAATAACTCTAATAGCTGGTCACACTAAGGCGCGCAATATAAAAATTAGGGGTTTACATTCGGGCGAACTGATATTAGATCGACCTCGATCATGGATACATTCCTATGGTTTTATTACACACTTGCAACCACGGCTTTAGCCTAGCAGCCTCAAGGATTCCGTTATATTGGTTGCGTAAGCTGACAATTGTCTATATCTGCAATTTCATAACGGTCATACGTTTTACTCTATATGGACCACCATACTGGGGTGCAAACTTCTTAAATGTCCTAAAGTCACATCAACATTACGAATAGCAACAAAATCATCGACCTTGTACAACGTAGGTGCCCTATGGCTTAGGCCGTTTTCGGTTTCATTTTGGAGCTGTGATTGGCGTATATTACCATTTGCTTCGTCCCTTACGGTATCCAAACATCGCGGTTTCTCTTGATCAAATTTAACTTCCAAATACTCGGTGAGCTCATCTACCACTGGACCACGCTGTTCGCAACCAAATAACAACGTACTACGGGTTTTTCCGGTACTACACTGAACGGAGTTGTTTTTAGCAAATTCAACACGGCTAAACAATTTATACCAATCAGCTTGATTCAAAATCTCTGATAGCTTTTCCAATATCTGTGTTAGAACACTGTTCACACGTTCGACTTGTTCATTTGCCTGCGGGGCCGCCGTGGCTACTTTAATGTGACCTATATTTTTACACTCAAAGAATTCTTTATACTTAAAAGAAGTGAAACATGTGCCTCCATCGGAAATTTTTCTGCGAGGCCGGCTGTTCGAAATATTTTTCTAAATAGTAGTTAACTTCCTTAGTGCTGGTGGAATTGACAGGACATAATTTAACAAATTCGGTGAATGTATTAATGATCACCAACAAGTTCTTTCTCTTTGAGTTAATAGACGGAAGGGGACTCAGGTGGTCAATGTGGATTACTAGGAATACTATAAAGCGTTCTATTGTAAATACTTTTCGGGACTGAATGTAAAATGCACGATAAACAGTTCTTTATAAATAGGTTGACCATACTCTTCATACCAGGAAACCAATATTTTTCTTTCAGTTTATTTACACACTTATATGTCGAAAAATGGCCCAACTTTTCATGGAATTTTTAAATTAAACGTACATAGGAACCTGCCGGCTCCCCACAAATAAATATGTAATTAATAAATAAAATAATATAAACACAAATAACCATGTTAATAATAATGTAAGTAATAGCCGATAATAATGTAAAAAAATATAAAATAGTCATGTAAACAATAATGCAAACAATAGCAGATGATTATAAAAGATTTAGTCAAAGCCGATAGACTTAAGGCTTTGCAAAGCCATATACGATAAACTTGGCAGAACAAAAATCGAGGAGTTGCGGAAAAGACGTGGAGTGAGCCTGACGTGGATCTTTGCTAAAAAACACGGAGCTGGCGAGTGCCACTCCACATGGAGCAAGTTGGAGATTTGTGAAAAGAACGTGGAGTGAGACGGACGTGGATCTGTGCAATACACAAATCGAGATTTGGAGACACCAAGAAGCCATCCGGCCTACACCTCGAAGGAAGCCAACTTAGCGGGAACCCAGCCGTCGAGTGACGGCAGTCGCAAAACACGGAGCGGAGCATCGAGGCATTTGTGCCGGCCAAGGACCAGCGGCGGAGCACGCTACCAACCGGCGGGTGCTTGTGTGTGTGTGCGTGGCGTGGGACGGGTGAGTGGTGTGTGTGAAACCGCAACGAGTGGCCTGCTAGGGAGTTCGGCCAAGAGTACATAAAATCTCGGCGGGACTCGATGGGTTATCGCTATAGAGTAGAGCACTTAAGAATGTAACCCTAACCTCAAACTTTGCGCAAGCCCATTCGTAACTAAAACTAACCTCGCGAATTGAATATGAAAACTCCACAATACATAGAAATACACTGGGAAAAATTTATGAGGAAATAAAATGTATAAATTATATAAATACTCTGGGAAAAATTTCGAGGAATGAGAACTTATAAAAAGAGAAAAGAAATACACTGAGAAAAATAAATGAATAATAAAAATTCGAAAATGAAGTGAAGTTTGAAAAATCTTATTTACCGCCCGACTAAAATACCGAAGTCCACCCATATTACGATGAACAAATATTTTTACATCCAGAAAACTTGTACGGGGCCAGCCGGCCGCATAGCTCGGGCCGACAGCGAGTGCTGACGGCGGAACTTGCCTTCCAGGGTGACGACCTTCTCGGCGAGTGCCGTTTGTGATTCCACCGGGCAGATGCATAGTTCCTAACGTGTAGAAAACGTCCCGTTATCGATCTCTCTCGGTCTGCTCGCGGCGAGTGCCATGAGTCAGACCCAATACGCGCTACCGCGGATCCCCCTTCGCTATTTCGCTATTTTGCTAATATCAAAAACAAAGTTTTCCTGCTTGGTAACCCGGTGGCTGACAACCTCCATCTCACGTCAGCCCACCGTTTATCGAAGATCCATTGTCCTATCTTTATAAATTTTCTGTAAAGAGATCCTGACGTGACTGAGCTTCACCCCAGCATAAGAACTACTTCATAGATAGCGCCCGAGCAGGGGGGCTTACGAATTTGAGATGAAATATAAAAGACCCATTTGGTTACCTAGGAAAATTTTTGGTTCAGCCATACAAAAAGCGATTTTTCAAAATTCGGTACGTAAGAAGAGGAACATGAGAATCTAAAACGAGAATCCAAGAATACATATAGAAGTCCAGCAAGTAAGACATTTGAGCGAGAGACATATATTTGGGAGAACTTTTCCAAATAAAAGTATACCCATACCTTCGGGAGAACCTGTACTAAAGTATACCCAAAACGAGGCGGAGAACTTTGTATCAGGTATACCCAAGCATAGACATAAGCACGTGGCACATTCGGGAGAACTTCTACTAGAGTATACCCAAAACGAGGCGGAGAACTTTGTAGCAAGTAGACCCAAACAAATATACAAACAAATATATTCAGCAAGAGACGTATTTGGGAGAACTTTTCCAAGTATACCCACACACGTAGAACATACACTTAAGCAAAGCACGAACAAAACCTAAAACTCGAGGTTACCAGAGAGGAAAGATCACGTGGTCAGCATATCGCGTGAGCCACCCATATGTATATAAGCAAGAAAGCATAGCAAAGAAAGAGAGAGGAAGGGTACTCTATAGGTGAACCAATTCAGGCCGCGAGATTGAAAAGCACGAGGCAGGGCGAAGCTAACCTATACTCCCCACAGCGCAGCCATCTTGTTTCACTCTCATCGTCGTCTCTCTCCCACACATAGCAACGAGTACAGTCAACGGAATCATTTTTGGGAGTTCGAACACAATCGTCGCCGAGTCAACACGTTTTATTGAGCTGAGTTTTCGCAATCAACGTCGAGCAAATTTAAATCAGCGTTTCACGCCATATTTCGGTTCCCATCGTTTCGGTTGAGCATTTACTTACCCGTCACAAATAAACATTTAAATTTTCTTTCGCTGTCGAATTTCTTTCACTTCGTTTAACCTTCGCTGAAAATTTGTCCCTGTCGTATCGAAAATCTTTCTTATTCTTCGCGGATATTACTTTTTACAAACATGGGTGCACGTTGGATTTCGTATCTCCGCAAACGGGAACTGGAGGCGATTCTTAAGAAGTTTTCTCTGGAAACAATAGGAAGCGTAGAGGAAATGCGAAGCCGGTTGGCCGCATTTAATAATCGTGAAGATCATGTACTGGACATTGCAGAGCGCCTGCAGGAATGTGAAGGAGAGATTTTGGCAGCGCTCAACGAGAGGAAGCAACGGACACCGAGTCCGCACCCACCAGGTCCCACACGGCTTCAAGTTCCAGTACTTGGAGGCAGCAGCACCGGCGATATAGTCGGCAACATGGAAACAAGCCCGACCTGGTAGGATATTTTTCCAGGAAACCGGAGATGACAGCAGCAACTCTGGCAGAAAACTTGCGGATTTGGGGAATAACTTTTGATGAAACAACGGACCCGATCACATTTATCCAGCAGCTCAAGGAACGAGCCACCGCATGCGAAGTCAACGTGGAAAGGATGCCCCAGGCCATCCCTGGACTCTTGACGGATACAGCCGAACACTGATTTAGGGCAAGCCAGCTACTGGGTGAATCATGGATTAATTTCAAGAAGGCGTTTCTTGACTTTTTCTTGCCACCGAGATATTTTCAGCAACTCCAGGACGAGATCCGCACGAGATACCAGCGACAAGGGGATACATTTAAGCAATATCTCGTAAGCATAACAGAACAGAAGTTAGAACGGATTTATGAGAATCGCCAACTAGATTATCAGTTATTCACAGGGAGACACGAGTTCACGACGCTGAAGCAACTGACCTTATCGGAAAACTATGAAGTTACACTGGATCGAGACAGAGGGAGTCATGCGAGAATGCTGGCCTAACTGCAGCCACCGCCGAGGAGAAATGGCCACGAAAGGTCATATCCAGCAGCACCACCGATGAATCGCTATAACGATGGGCGAGCTTCTGGACGAGCACCAGCCGCTGCGGTCGCAGAATTTGTTTCTAGGGTAGGGAACGTGGCCGTGGTGCCAAATTTTAGATTTGCTTGCAGGAATTGTGCGCAAGAGGGGCATTGTTTACACGAGTGCCGCAATACCAGAGTTATTTTCTGTTGGGAGTGTGGTCGCAGAGGAGTACGAACTGACGAATGCTGCCGTCGCATTCGCGACGGGAAACGAGAGAAGTCTTTGCCCACTCGGGGAGCGGCCAGAGACTACAAGGAAGAATCCCTGAAATTAGAAGGAGTATTACAAGTCCAAGCCAACAGGATCATCGCCAAGGTACAGATCGAGGGACAGGTATTTAACGCAACCATAGACACAGGAGCCAGCAGAAGTTTCGTCAGCGAAAGAGTAGTTCAACGAGTGGGAACACCACACAACGTACGGTCGGTACGCATCCAAGTCAGCCTAGCCGAAGGTTCACGCAAGAAGATAACCCAGTCACTAGTCGCAAAAGTCCAGTTGGATCAATGTTGGGTCAAATTTCCACTCTTGGTTTTACCCAAAATCATGGAAGATGTACACTTAGGCATGGACTTTCTCTGCGGAGTGTCCGCAGCGTTACAATGTGGTCGCGTTTCTCTTCAACTTAACCCTCTTCTTGTAGCCAAACCCAAGAACGATTCAGTTCTGTCCCCACTTTTGATTAATGAAATCTCCTCGAAGCCGATCGACACCGTCAAAACAGCAGTACCAGAACCAACGATCATCAAACCAGAGCGCAGGATGCCAACTGCGCCGACCAGCAGTATTTTAGGGCCTCGAGACAAAAAGGCCGTGCGGAATAATCCATTTCGACGGGATGAGGATGCGGGTGCAACTCAGCCAGTAGAAGGATCGCGGGTGCCTCCCCCAGCCAAACCAGAGTATTCACCTGAATACTCATCAAGGAGACCACAGAGCATGGAACAGTAGAACCATGGGTCGACAAATTTCTACAGGAGGAATTGGCCAAATTCGAAGGATTGACCGGGGTGTCACATATCGCCGAGCACTCAATCACAATGCGGGATGACAAGCCAATTAAACAGAGGTATTTTCCTAAGAATCCCGCGATGCAGAGGATTATTGATGAGCAAATCGACGAACTACTGCGTAAAGACTGTATAGAACCTTCGCGAAACCCCCACAGCGCGCCTATTGTGCTCGTGGGCAAGAAATCTGGAGAGATGAGGCTATGTGTCGATTTTCGGCAACTGAATGCCCATTCCATCCCAGATGCGTATCCGCTGCCAAGGATAGCGCTACGCAAAGTACATCTCGACTCTTGACCTGAAAAGCGGATATTGGCAGATCCCCATGGCCAAGAGCAGTCGCGAGTGCACTGCTTTTCTAATCCCAGGGAGGGGATTGTACCATTGGAAGGTCATGCCTTTTTGCCTCCATTCAGCACCAGCCACATTTCAACGGGCGCTCGACAGCGTCATAGGCCGAGAAGTATTCTGACGGTTACGGAAGGCGAACCTCCGCCTCAACGCAAATAAATGTAGTTTCCTTAAGCGTAGCCTGCTGTACTTAGGGCATGTCATCAGCGAGGACGGAATCCCGACAAGATTTCGGCAGTACGGCAACTCAGTCCGCCCACAACGTGCAGTGAGCTAAGAAGATGTCTTGGTATCGCGTCATGGTACAGGAGGCTTGTACCCAACTTCGCCACCATCGTACAACCCATGTCTCTATTGCTGAAGAAAGGTAAGAAATGGCAGTGGCAGCAAGAGCAGCAAGATGCGTTTGAAGAATTGAAAAGGAAACTTACGGAGGCCCCTGTGCTCGCTTGCCCCGATTTCAGCGAAAAGTTTGTTCTTCAGACCGACGCCAGCGACATAGGTCTGGGAGCCGTGTTAACCCAGAAGATCCAGGGGGAAGAACGCGTCATCGCATTTGCAAGCCGACGACTTATTGCACCTAAAGAGAACTATTGTCTAGCTATTATCTGGGCCATAAGGAAGCTTAGGTGTTACTTAGGAGGATATCGATTTGAGGTGATAAGGAACCATCTTGCTTTGAAGTGGCTCAACTCAATCGATAATCCCGCTGGGCGCTAGAACTGCAGCAGTACCAGTTTGACGTCACATACCAACGCCGGAGCCAGAACATTGTTGCCGACGCGCTGACACGACAGCATCTGAGGTACTACAGATGATTCAGGAGGATGAACCCGGTTGCACCTGGTATCAGCGGATGCTGAAACTCTTTCAGGACAAGCCTGAAGATTTCCCGGAGTACGTGTACGAGAATCAGCAGTTATATCGGCATATTGGACGAACTCCTCCCCGAGTTAAGCCTGGCCATAAATAGCAGCTTTTCGGATTCCATCGGGTTCAGCCCGGCGTTCATCATGCAAGGCCGAGAACCAAGACTCCCAGGAGCCTTGTACGATGAAGTCACCCCGAGATTAAGCCATGTTCCGAGCTCGCCCGTGGCGAAAGCAGAATTGCTGCGAGATATATTCAAGGTGGTACAGGAAAACACCCAGCGCGCTTTGCTGGAGCAGAGAAAGCACTATGATCTGCGACGACGCGAATGGAGACTGACGGTAGGATCTTTGGTATTCGTGAAGCAGCATCACTTGTCAAAGGCGGCGGATAACTTTGCCGCAAAGCTAGCGCCTAAGTATGAGGGGCCGTACAAGGTCCTCAGGTTCATCTCGCCCACCATCGTACGATTGCAACACACGCAGATCAAGCATCGCAGAACGGCATCGCTGGGAGATCTGAAGGAAGCAGTCAACGATCCAGAAACGCAGAATCTGGTACGCGGAAGACCAGATAACCCACAAAATGTCAAGAGGTCATCGCACGTTTAGTCGTCGAGTGACGCTAAACTCAAGGAAGCCCGCACAAAGGCGACACAGCAACGAGAAGCCCGCACAAAGGCGGCACAGCAACGAGAAGCCCGCACCAAGGCGGCACAGCACGAGGAATACCAAGCCACAAGAGCATTTAGCAGTCGATTGACGCTTAGTCCGGGCCAAGGCAAGAGCCAGAACACTGACAGGAGCCAAGACTGAGTCAGTGAGGGCCACTTGCTGGATGGTGTGCCTTCCCAACGTCCCCACTCCCCTAAGGGGGAAACTCAATGCTCCCAGTACCTGTATTCCTTAAGTCCTCCTACACTAACAACTAACTACGAATCAAAAACCGTTAGGTAGCCTTTTAACCAAATAAAAGTAATAAAATAAAATAATAAATAAGAGGCCACCAGCAGCCTCTGAGCCGCCACCGAGGCCAACATCAGCCTCTGAGCCGCCATCGAGGCCACCAGCAGCTTCTGACCCGCCATCGAGGCCATACGCCGCCTCCAGACCGCCACCCAAGTCGCCAACCGCGGCCCCCAAGCCGCCGTCTACGGCGTCCAAGTCGCCGTCCAGGCCAACCGCGGACCACCAGACGCCGTCCAGGCTCACCGCAGCATCTAACACTGCACCAAGGCCAGCAGCAGCCCCAGAGCCGTCGCCGGCTCCAGCAGCGTCACCCGCAGAGGATTGGGTGCGACCGCCGCGACATTGGCGCATCCAAGGAGGCGGGGACCACCTCTCACAATCGCTGGTGAACCATCTACACCGCGAGGAGGATGCGGAGCGGAGATCGGCGCGGAAATTTAATTCCACGCCGGTGACGTGGAATTCCGCGTCCAGGTTACTAAAAGTAACAGGATAACTGTTTTTTTGCGCACCCCGAAGAAAGAGGGGGATGTGAGGAACCTGCCGGCTCCCCACAAATAAATATGTAAATAATAAATAACAATATAAAGAATAATAACATAGGCCATGTAAAGAATATAAACACAAATAGCCATGTAAATAATAATGTAAATAATAGCCCATAATAATGATAACAATAGAAAATAGCCATGTAAACAATAGCAGATGATAATAATAGATTTAGTTAAAGATAGCCATATACGATATACACGATAGTTAAGCTAAGCCACCGCAAACTACCATCGCTAGCTTAAAAAGCTCAAAGCACACGGACACACACACACAAGCCTAACAACGAAACTCACTACGAGCAGTGGTCACATGACAGAAGAAGTATGTAGGAGTGAGCGCGAAAGGACGCGATTACGCCATACAATCAACCCCCGAAAATTGGCACGCGCCCTAAGGAAAAAGCGAGAGGAAACGAAATCCTAGAAACTTCGAGAAGTTTCTAAGCGAAGCCACGAGAACTTGGCAGAAAAAAAATCGAGAAGTTGCGGAAAAGACGTGCAGTGAGACTGACGTGGATCTTTGCTAAAAACACGGAGTGGCGAGTGGCACTCCACATGGAGCAAGTTAGAGGAGTTGTGAAAAAGACGTGGAGTGAGCCTGACGTGGATCCTTGCTAAAAAACACGGAGCTAGCGAGTGCCACTCCAAATGGAGCAAGTTGGAGATTAGTGCAAAGAACGTGGAGTGAGACGGACGGGGATCTGTGCAAAAAACGGAGCTGGCGAGTGTCACTCCAAATGGAGAAAACTTTAGTGGGGGTGAACAAATCGAGATTTGGAGACACCAGCAGGCCATCCGGCCTACACCTCGAAGGAAGCCAACTTAGCGGGATCCCAGCCGTCGAGTGACGGCTGACGCAAAACACGGAGCGGAGCATCGGGGCATTTGTGCCGGCCAAGGACCAGCGGCGGAGCACGCAAACAACAGGCGGGTGCTTGTGTGTGTGTACGTGGCGTGAGACGGGTGAGTGGTGTGTGTGAAACCGCAACGAGTGGCCTGCCAGGGAGTTCGGCCAACATGGCCAAGAGCACATAAAATCTCGGCGGGACTCGATGGGTTATCGCTATAGAGTAGAGCACTTAAGAATGTAACCCTAACCTCAAACTTTGCGCAAGCCCATTCGTAACTAAAACTAACCTCGCGAATTGAATATGAAAACTCCACAATACATAGAAATACACTGGGAAAATTTATGAGGAAATAAAATTTATAAAATTATATAAATACACTGGGAAAAATTTCGAGGAATGAGAACTTATAAAAAGAGAAAAGAAATATATTGAAAAAAAATAAATGAATAATAAAAATCAGAAAATATATAAAAGTGAAATTTGATAAAATCTTATTTACCGCCCGACTAAAATACCGAAGTCCACCCATATTACGATGAACAAATATTTTTACATCCAGAAAACTTGTACGGGGCCAGGCTCAGCCGGCCGCATAGCTCGGGCCGACAGCGAGTGCTGACGGCGGAACTTGCCATCTAGGGTGACGAACTTCTGGGCGAGTGCCGTTTGTTATTCCACCTGACAGATGCATAGTTCCTAACGTGTAGAAAACGTCCCGTAATCGATCCCTCTCGGTCTCCTCACGGCGAGTGCCATGAGCCAGACCCAATACGCGCTACCGCGGATCCCCCTTCGCGATTTTGCTAATATCAAAAATAGAGTTTTCCTGCTTGGTAACCCGGTGGCTGACAACCTCCATCTCACGTCAGCCCACCGTTCTTCGAAGACCCATTGTCCTATCTTTATAAATTTTCTGTAAAGAGATCCTGGCGTGACTGAGCTTCACCCCAGCCTAAGAACTACTTCACAGCTTTAATAGGGCTGCAATGTCCAAAAGGTACGACATCTCTTGACGGAATCGGACACGGATCTAAAATTCTTTCCACTTCTCTCAGCAGCTCTGTTTGCCTACTAAGCGCATCTACATGCGCCATATTTGACCCCGGCCTATGGGCTATCGAATAATTAAAACTTTCCAACTCAAGGGACCAAGGTGCAATAAGGGGATTTATAAACTTTTTACTCAAGGTTTGAACCAAGGAACTACAGTCGGTTACTATCAAAAAGGGTTTATGCTCCAAGTATATTCGGAAACGGCGCAAAGCGTTATGGTTGCCAAGGTTTTGAGTTCAAAACTGTGATAGCTAGATTCGGCTGCAGTGACCTTTCTCCAGTAGAAGAAAACAGGGCGTAGTTTCTTATCCGGCTGTCGCTGCATCACAACAGCTCTAAACCCGTGGGAACTTGTATCTGTGTTCAATTCGGTTTCATACTGCGGATTGAAAATAGATAGCTGCAGGAATGCTCTTTATCGGAATCCGACATGGAAAACGGTCCCCCTTTTCTAAGAAGGTCGGTCAAAAGTTTTGCTCATGCAAAAAATTTGGAACGACCTTTCTAAAATAAGAAAATAAACCGAGACAGGAATGTAACGACTAATTGTTTCCGGATATTGTTTTATAGCAGTTAAGTGTGTATCGTTAGACAGAACTCCTTCTTGAACACTAATATCATAACCTAGGTAATCAATTCGCTTCTGCAGAAAACTAACAGGCCTGTTCCAGTTTCCACTCGGAAGTGGATTTGATAACATTTTCGGATTTCCCTTTAACATAAGCGATTTTTTATGAAATTTCCCTTTGGTCCCTTTTGTTCCCAAAAACATCAGCTGGCCACTGAGTTTATTTTGTCACAGTTTTGCTAATTAGGGGCTGATCACATTTTGGCCTGCTATAGTTTCCAACCTAAGAACGTTAATGGGGTACAGATTGATTGCAGAAAATCAAAGGTACAATCATACATGGCCGTAAAAAGTACATTTTTAACATTTGAAATTGCAATCATCTGTTTTTGGAGGTTGTGTTGGAAATGTTTGAAAAGAAGTTTTGGAAAACACATGCAGATGCCAGCTGATTCGCCCGTCCTGACTTAAAAATTGTTACCTTAACATTTCACCAAAATGTTTTTGCATTTGTTAGTCGTGAACGAATTAAGGAGACGTCAGTTGTTAAGAGATCGACGTAACAATCAGCACTTAAGAAACAATACTAGTTTATTTGATTTACCAGATCGACAGTGAGTTAACATTAACCGGAATTGTAAAAAACAGAAAGCAGAAACAGAAAATTTATATGACTTGCAGATTAGTAGAATCTTACCGGGTAAACAAAGAATTGTTCATGTTTGTCGTCGAACAAATCGGACCACACCTAGAGCATCCGCTGATTCCTCTTGTAACACAGGTTGCGGCAGTTCTTCGCTTCCATGCCACCGCGTCTTAAAAATTGGGGGTGGCAAAGGATCATGATGTTAATATAGGAAGAAGCACATTCTCAAAAATATTGCACAAAGTGGTAGAATCTTTGGAAAACTTGTGTTCTGAACACATATCCACCCAACAAACGTCGGTTCATATTAATCGATCAAAGGAATACTTTCTTGAAAAGTTTTCACTTCCCAATGTTATCGCCTGCGTAGATGGTACGCACGTTAAAATAACTAAACCAGTTGAAGATTTTTCTTTGTATTTAAATCGTAAAGGCTACTTCAGCATTAATGCAATGGTGGTAAGTTTGTAATGTACTATTATTTAAATAAAATAGCAATATGTGTTTGTTTCTTCAAGGTATGTAATTATAATATGGTGATTCTTGCGATTGATGCCACACATCCCGGAGCTTGCCATGATTCCTTTATCTGGCACAGCAGCAGTATAAGAGAATTTTTCTCTAGGACGAGTAATTCGTTTGTACTAGCAGATTCAGGATATGCTTTGGAACCGTTTGTTTTGACTCCTTACCGTAGTCCACAAAATAAAAGCATGCAACATCTATTCAACGTGAAGCATGCAAAAGCTAGAAATGCAGCAATGCCTGAGATTGATGAGGACAATTACGATTCTCGCAATCAAGAAGAGGAGCAACTCAGTGATCAGGAGGACTAAGCAAATGCCAATGAAATTCGGGACGATATTGCTCGCAGCCTTTTATAAACCAATGTAATCGTATTAATTGAATAAACTTCCATTTGTTATAAATATAAATTTATTGCTTCGCTTCAATGCGTTAAGGAGCTTCAAAACTTACTAATACTTATATCTAATTATAATTATTTATTTATTAAACATATTTTTTAAGGCTTCCAATTTTTTCCTTTCTATATCTAATATGGCAGCATTATGCTCTGCCATCATAAGGGTTTGGGCTCGCACCGACGCATTAAGCTCGTCCAGAGACTCCACGACGCGCTCCATCAACATGGTCTGACTGGAGTATGCCTCCTCTAATGAAAGTGGGTGCGACTTACGTAGCCGTTTTGGCGGGGATTCCCCTGTTGGGCTGGAGTCTGCGGGACGCTTCAGTGGTGCGTCTTCCTCATTTGGCTGTTCAACAGCAGGTTCGAAGTCCCTGGCACCGTCGATCCCATCAACCATTTTAAAAAGGCTGCACACTTCCGCAACTTTATTTTCGGTGGCTGATAGGGCCATTTGATTTAATGTGAGACAACTTTTTTTTTATTGACGTTCTCCAATCAATACAAGCCTATGAAATGAAAGGATTGCAAGTTTCAGAGTAAAATCTTGAACATCTCTAATGAGTCCTACCTTTTTCCACCCACCAGTATCTTTTATTGGTGGACCTGCTGTATTCAGCTCCTCTGCAAGACTTTGCCATTTGGCCTCCATCGTCACTTTGTCCCCTTTAGAATAGCCCCTGGCAATGTCGGGGTTTTTCTCCATAAAGGAGACGAAAATTTCATCCTGTTTGGGATTTTTGTGCTTTCTCCTTATAAAAAAAAGTTAGTTAAATAAATTGTATTAACGGATTTATACTTACATTGTTTAAATTTGACTTGCATATGCCGATCAGCTGATAGGTGGCAGTATTGCAAAATTTTTCACAGATAGTGTTGCAAAATTCAACTCAGAAAAGAGTTGCCGAAGTCGAGGAAAAATTTCCCTTCACATCGCGCACAGTTTGTACAAAAATGTAAGTAGTGTTTTTACCAAACATTATAATATTATTATTATAATAGTTCTTAGAATAATAGATCAAATAAAATGAATTTTGTTCAAAATTAATATGAGGCCTATTCCATCCGATTATTTTGGTACGCTGACAACCCTAACAATGTCCCCCTCAGCGTCGACTTTTCCGCTCGGAAACTAGAACACGGGCGGCGGATTTGCAACATTGCGGAAGGTTAGGGTCGAACCGATTCTGAGGTGCAACCATAAAAAAATTATTTATAAATCAAGTATGCTACCTTTAGCTAATTCAGTTCTGCAGTAATGTTCCTAAAGCATTAGAGAACGAAATTTCATTTTGAATTGCAGTTTTCATAGTCGCATTGTATTTTAAATTAATTAATTTCTGATTTTGCGGATCTGAATCCGCTGGGCCAATTGCAGTCGGAAAGTTTCCGAGCGATTTCGCGCGGAAGTTAACAGAGACTTAGCAGAGGGAAATACGAAACAGTGGGGATTTTTCGGAAATGGAAACTAGAACACGTCTGGGAAATCCGAATCCAAATAAATAATGGTGAAGTGGAATCTAGAACAGGCCTGTAAGTTTTTTTTTTATATTAAACTCGAGGTTAAACTCCACGGGTCGATCTAACAACTTATCTAATATCTTTTTATGCTCTTCTACGGAATATAATGCTAAAATAATATCGTCCATATAAATAACAATATGGCGGTTTCTTAAAAAGTCTCTCAAGGCGTTGGAAATAAGTCTTTGGAAAAGAGCGGGACCATTTTTAAACCCAAAAGGCATCCTCAAATATTCAAACTTCCCGTTCGGAGTCACGAAGGCGGTATATTTAACGGATTATACTTCAACACCTATATGGTAAAAGCCACTCTTAAGGTACATATACAACGGAGAACACGGATTTACTTTCAAGGTATTCTAAACAGTCTTCAATAAGGGGTAACGGTCTTCTTATTCAATCCACGGTAATCAACACACATTCTTACAATTCCATATTTTTTCTTAACTAAAACCACGGCTGAGGCATTCGGCGAATTACTAGGTCAGATGATTCTCTTAGTAAAAAAAAGATCATTTACGGTTTCGGAATATATTTCTCTCTTACATTCTGACAACCTTCTAGGGGCACAATAAAATGGTGTCGCATCAGTAAGACGAATGCACATTTTATATTTTGGCACACCATAACTTTTAGAAATCCTATCAATGTATTGTTTATCTATTTTTTCACGAAACTCTCGCATTGGGGCACCATCAAACTCACTGCCAATCTAAACTGCATCATCTTCATTCGATACCCTACAGTTCTCGAAATCTTGCATCCATTTCTGAAAAGGATCTGTAGCTTTGCAGGGGCTGCAGGTGCGTTTACACGTATATTATTTTGTTTGCTTGTCATTTTGTTGCTATTTTATTTACATGTACTAGCAAATAGGGATGCACAAATTGAATCGCTAGATATTGCAATGGTTTTATTTAATGACAACTGATTGAGACCTTTTTTCATAACATTTTTCGTTTGACTAAATTGAGTGATAAAAGTTTTAGTACATCTCTGCCTAGAAGTATAGGCGTAGGTAAAATAAAATTAGGAATTACAAAAGCTTCAATGCTGTAATACTCTTCTTAAAACAAAAGGACAATCTTAATTTTTCGATATGTCAAAATACTTTGGCCGCTTTGGCCGCGAAAACTGCTCTTTACTGGATGTTCATTCTTTACTGCTTGCGAAATAACTCCTCTGCTAACAAAGCTCACTGGGCTTCCGGTATCTAGTAACGCAAAAATGTTGGTAATATCAATGCATCCCTCTTCACTAAGTATTCTTATGTTACCTATTTGAATATATGGATCCCCACCAATGGCATTGTCGTCGACTTCCTTCTCGTCTTGCCCGTCATCAGTACAGAGGGCAGCTGTTCGCACACGGTTCGGGCACCGCCGATATTGGTGTCCAATCTCGTTTGTTTTGTTGCAGCCACCTGCCGCAAAGGTGCAACTGGATGTACAACTCCCGTTGCCTTCCGCTCTCGGGCTCTACCATCTGGTAACGTATCATCTTCTAGCGCGGCTTATCCAGGGAAGCGCATTAATACAATGGCGCTGCCCATCCGAAATACTCCTACAGACAATCAACAGCGTGTTTTATGACGTCTGTTTCCTCAAAGGTTCCTTGTTCCGCAATATGACGCACCACAATAAAATATTGCAGCAGCGATTCGCTTGCAAGAATTGAACGACTCTGTAACTGCTTTGCCACCTGGTGATTGGTCATCCGAAATCCGAAGATTTTTAGTAGGCTTTCGCCTACTAACCCAAGTAACGGGCTTTTCAAACGTGCACGTGCTTTTCAGAAAGCCATTTAGACAGGTCCTCCATCGTCTGGTTGAGTATATTGGCGTATTTTATCACGAAATAATGTTTTGGGCGAACCCCAACCCAGGTTCTTTTTTATTAATATTTCCAACGGCTGGCTCTTATTTTTAACAATTGATTCGTTTTCGATCCTCAACGTGATGTTCCTCCTTTTTACACAAGCTTAAAAGTGCCCGTCCCTTCATTTTAACAAAATTCAACTTAAATCTACGATCGGTCTTTTATAGATAACTCTAATAGCTGGTCACACTAAGGCGCGCCTTATAAAAATGAGGGGTTTACATAATAAATATATTTAAGGCTCCAACTCACCACGAGCAGTGGTCACATGACCAAACGATGATTTTCAGAGAGAGCGAGAGAGAGATCGAAAACGCCATGCAATCAACCCCCGAAAATTGGCACGCGCCCTAAAGATAAATCGAGAGGAAGCGATGCCAGAAACTTCTAAAAGTCTCGGAAACTGAACCGCGAGAATCTTCACAAACCGAAGTTGAGGAGAGTCTTTGAGCAGAGATCGAGTGACGCGGACAAAAAAATTAAACGTAGGAGGACGGCGAGTGCCACTCCGAGGAATAACCCAACCCAACCCAATAACCCAAGTAAAGCGCTCATCGAGCACAGGTTTTACACCTGCCAGACCCCCTCCCACCCGAAGGCGAAGAGGAGGATTTTATAACGAGGCTGTGTGCATAAATAAGAAAATAAATAAAGACAGTTTGGTTTAAGAAAGGGGAGGTCAACGCTGGACGCTATCGAGACGGTGAAGGAGATAGCAGGAACGGCGATAGCGGGAACGAGGTGGAAAGGCGGATACAAAAACTACTGCCAAGTGGTAATGCTGGACATAAGAACGCCTTTAACACTGTGACGTCCAGATCTGACCCTTACTTTTTGTACATGCATGTAAGTAGTTAGGCTAGTTTGGAACTTAGGGTATAATAATAAGTTAATTAGTAAGGAAACATTGTATTATTTAAGTAACCATAAGATTAGGAGAAATGACAAGATCCACGAAGGGCAACTGTAAACAGCTTAGACCTAGGCCCGCCTGGCCTCAGCCAAACCCAGCATACCTGCAAGAACCACAACAACGGCAGAAAAGCCCGCAGAACAACGGGAGCTTCAGCAGAGCTACGACCGGCAGAGCCATCGGCAGAGCCACCGGCAGAGCAACCGGCAGAGCCACCGGCAGAGCCAACATACCGGCAGAACCATATCGGCAGAGCCATACCGGCAATGCTATACCGGCAGAGCCAGCATACTGGCAGTACAGCAGCACCCAACCACAGCCGAGCAGAACACTGCACAGACGTATGGCTAGGAAGGGCCGATCAAGGAGAGAGCGAGAGGACTCATGGCCGATCGCAGGGAGCAGTACTGCGCTCGCACTAGCCGAAGCCGACGCAGCCACTTAAGCACGTCAAAGCTTCGTGTCGGCAGAGGCGACAACGCTTGCTAAGCCATGAAATCCGTGGCAGGGGAGGACTGCTGGCAGTTTCTCTTCCTCCCGATCGGGGAGTCGTTTCTCAACAGCGGAGCTGTACAGACATTGGTTTACAGCAACGGATACCCGGATGACGGGGCCGCAAGCGTCCAGGCAGCGCGTGTGGCCTCCCTCCTTTCTTGACCGGGAGACAGTGCCCGACCGACGGGGCCGTTTCTCGCTCGAGAAAACCATTTCCGGGCTCGGGGAGCGGTGCACAGTCGAAGTGGTCGCACTCCAGCCCGGATGCTTCTTCCCCTCCCTTTCTCCCGGCCAGGTGGCCAAGGCGTGAGTGGTCCCTGGACGACGGGGCCGCGAATGCCAAGGCCACCTAAAATCACCTACTTCCCCTCCCGACCAGGAGACGGGGCCCGGCCGATGGGGCCGTTCCTCGCTCGAAAATCCGTTTTCGGACTCAAGGGGCGGTGCACGGACGGCGTGGCCGCTCCCAGTTCGGATGCTTCTTCTCGCCTAGTTGGGGAAATGCTGTCCGGTCGACGGGGCGTTCCCCGAGGCCAACTCCTTCGTGGCAAGCGATCTCGACCAGGTGTCGGCGCCCGGACGACTCGCTGCCACGCCCCTGATCCTTTACGGGTCGTCCTTTAACCCCCAACCTCGCCTATGTGATCCAAATCCCGGGCCATCGGCCCCTTTTCCTGCCTGCCCCCGCAAAATAAATTTTTACTGTGGAGGATCCTGGTCTGACTGAAGTTTATATCCTGGCCCGTGATTAGCATCCTTACAGATGGCGCCCGAGCAGGGACTAGACAGGATCATAAGGATAACACCACCCATCGTAGATTAAAGCCCCACAAGTAAGAAAAACATAGGCAGAGGGTTGTAGGTTAGAGACGAAGTCAGTGGGGAGCATGTGGCCGCCAAGCCAGGCAAATTTTCGGACGGAGCTCATAAGAAAACAGAGACATAGATAACACGAGAACTTCGCATAGTAACAGTAAGGTACAGTTAGACAGACGAAGCTTATGTAAGCAAGAACAAGAACAAGAACTCAGCATGGCAACAGCAAAGCCACGGGGAAAAAGTCGGAGCACATGCGAAACATAGGCAAACGTAGATCGGGCAGCAGAGCCCAATGTAGACAGAGTTGAAAACACACATACAGGCGAAGACAGACAGAAGCGCCCCGATACGAACGAGGAAGCAAGGCAAAAGGAGAGCAGAGCCGCCGAAGCAAGGTACGAAGTCAACGGCGACGTCGCAGTCGGCGTCGCAGCCAGCAGGAAAGCATAGTGTCCCCCATCTCTTTCGCACACATCGGTTTTCTTTACAAAGAGGGAAGCCTGAGACCAGCTGCGCCTCGTATATAAAGACGACCTCAACGATATTTCGGGACAGTCGATCGCGAACTCTGAACGAAGTAACATCAAGAACCATCAAGGATAACCAACAAGGATAAAAGGACAGTCGATCACAAACTCAGAATAGAGCAACATAAAGCAGCATCAAGGATAACAACGCAAGGATAACCAACAAGGATAACCAGCAAGGATAACAACGCAAGGATAACCAACAAGGATAACCACCAAGGATACCAGCAAGGAGAACCAGCAAGGACTACCATAGTCAGCCCAAAAATACCCATCAAGGATAACAATTATAAAAGGATACGACTCCAGGATACCAGCCAGGATAACTTACCAAGAGCAGCCAACGCCCACACCCACAGGACTATAGGTCCTTAGACGCTGCTGCTCCCTAGCAGCCAAGATCTCCGCCAGGATACTAGCCAGGATATCCCTTGACTCCACGATTACGGTACCGCCGCGATCGCGAAGCAAGCCGCCTTGCCCTGCGCTATTTACACAACCATTAGCCAACGTAAACACAAACGGGACCCACCGCGACCAAACGTCCTTGTGTATTACTCTCGGCATTTGTGAACTTAAATCCACGTTGGCAGTGACATGGGCGTCACGTGGATATCATACCGGAAGAAACTCGAACTCGAAGCCATTCTTCTCGAGTTTGACATCTGTGGTACTGTGGAAGAATAACGAGCCCGACTTATCACGTTCGCACGACAGCCCGACCTCCCTGACGCGACTCAGGATCGACTTGGAGAACTTGAGTATAGGTATGGTAACACACCCTCCGCCCCCGTACTATCAAAGGCTCGATGACGAAATTTGTACGCACGAACCCTTCAAAGAATACCTCGTTGACCTCCGACTACAGATACGCCGTGCAGGATTTACATCTGAGCAAGAACTGGAGCGTATATGCGAAAATATGCTGCCAGAATACCAAATGTTTACCCGTCGCCAAGATTTCAGGACTTTGTCCGAATTGATGTAACTAGTGGTCAACTTCAAGGTCACCCGCAGCCGTGGAGGCCGACCCATCCGAGGTTATACCACAGGCAGAGCAGACGTAGAAAACTCCACGAACAACCACACTTCACGTACAACGTAAACACCGCCTGCCGGAATTGCGGCCAGGACGGACACTACGCCGCTTAGTTCCCAAATCCCAGAACCATGTTCTGTTGGGATTGTGGGAGACAGGGAATTCGAACCATCGAATGCTGGAGGAACCGGACGCCGGGAAACGGACAAGGGCCTCGAGTATCAGGCAATTATTCGAGGATCCCAGCAAATGCCCAACAACAGTAGCACCCGTGATCCGGCAGGATCAAAACCGTATCCGCGTTCAGGCTACGGTCGCGGGACGACACCTCACCGCTACCTTGGATACGGGGGCCTTGCACAGTTTTATTTGCGAGCGCCTGTCCAACGAACTCGACGACGGAAAGAATTTTCGCACCGTACGCTCCCTCGTCAGACTAGCAGATGGGACCGGCCGAGAACTGACACAAACCTTGAGACCATCCAGCTGGGAGAAGCCCTGGTCAGCATCTGCATGCTAGAAGTATTGGACGACCTGTTGCTGGGAATGGATTTCCTGTGTATTGGAGCAGAATCAATTCAATGTGGCGGACTAGAACTCACCCTACGCAAACCCACTACCGTTTAAACTCCAACGGCGCGACGATCACAGCCAGAACACATCCGAAGCACAACGCCCACAACCAACGTCAGCGAGACCACCCCAACGACGCGACCCGAGACACCACCCGAACCCGACAATAAACCCCACGACGAAGCCACCACACGGGCACAACCAGCGTAAACAAAGTAGTACCGAAGCCTTCGAATCCATATAGAAGCCATCGCAAGGGCGCATCCAGAGCATCGACGCAGCACACAGAAAACGTCCACGGGCACACACCGACCAACACGCAACCCAGCCGAACACAGTAGCCGCCATAAAGGCAACCCTAGACTGAGACATAGCAACCTCGACGCACACAGAAGTCACCACCTGGACAACGCAGAGTAACCACGACGCAGGAAAAGGCGCCACAACACAGGTACAGAGACCCACGGAAGCCACCCCACGGTCTTCCCCGCAGCCAAAGAATCGACGACGAGCCGCTCCACGAGCGCAACAACAACGCGAGAACGCCTTCGCCGTTCGGCGAAACCCCATTCGCCGCACGGTAAAAAGAAATCGCTTTCAGGACCCGGAGCCACCGGAAAATACCAGCACCTCAGCGTGCGGAACCGCTGACGCCGAGTACGACCCAGAGGAGGAGTCATTTCCCAACGACGCAGGCGAGAACTACCCAGAACCATGGATAGAGTAGTTTCTTGAACGGGAGCTATCCCGGTTCGACGCCCTTACCGGTGTCTCTCATATTGCCGAACATAGCATCATCATGCGGAACGACAGCCCATTCAAGCATAGGTAACACCCTAGGAATCCCACGATGAGAGCCGTCATCGACAAACAGACTGACTACCTGCTCCGAGACGGATGGATCGAACCATCCAGAAGCCCCCATAGCGCGCCGATCGTCATCGCCGCTGAGAAGAACGGAGATGTCAGGATGTGCGTCGACTACAGGCAGTTGAATGAGAACTCAGTCCCCGACGCTTATCCTCCTCTGCGGCGTCGCCATGCCCGCTTCATTTCCATGTTGGATCTTATGAATTGGTACTGGCAGATACCAGTGACCCCAGCTAGCCATGAATGCACGGCATTTACCGTTCCCGGCCGTGGACTATTTCACTGGAAGATGATGCCTTTCGGCCGACACTCGGGCCCAGCAACCTTCCAACGAGCCCTGGACATCGTTATTGGCCCCGACATTGAGCCCCATGCCTTTGCCTATTTAGATGACATCATCGTGATCGGATCCACGCTCCAGGACCATGTCCGAAACCTACGTGAAGTATTCCGCCGACTGAGGGAGGCGAATCTGCGCCTAAATCGAGACAGTTTTTCCAGCGGAGTATCAAGTACCTCGGCGACGTCATCTGCAAGGCTGGGATTCAGACGGACCCAGACAAAGTCTCGGCCATCCGAGAGCTGGCGCCGCCCACAAACCTGAATGAGCTCCGCCAATGCCTTGGCATAGCTTATTGGTATCAAGGTTTCGTACCCAACTTCGCCGACGTGGTGCAACCAATGACTCCCTAATCAAAAAGGATCGGGAGTGGGAATGGACGACGAAGCAAGAGCAGGCTTTCCAAGGACTCAAAGATCTACTTACGGATGCACCGATCCTCGCATGCCCGAATTTCTCGAATATGGCCTTGGGGCCGTACTCACCCAGACCATAGCTAAGCAAGAGCGCGTCATCGCGGCTTAATGCCGCCGAGCGAAATTACTCTGTAACGGAAAAAGAATGCCTAGCGATAGTGTGGGCCATCCGCAAGATGCGCTGCTACGTCAAGGGATACCGATTCGAGGTACTTACCGACCATCCCGCGCTATAACGGTTGAATTCTATTGACAACCCCACGGGCCAGATAGCTCGGTGGGCACTGGAGTTACAACAATTCCAATACGACATAACTTATCGACGTGGGACTCTGAATTTGGTTGCCGACGCCCTGTCGCGCCAACCACTCGTCACAGCCCAGCAAGCACAAGCTCAAGAGAACCCTTGCAGGTGGATCACCAAGATGCTCCGCAAGATTCGGCATGAGCAGGCCAAGTACCCGGACTACCGGGAGGAAAACGGACAACTATACCGACGCATAGGCCTGCACCCCAAAGAAGAAGAAAACACACCCTGGAAAATGTGCGTGGGCACCAACGACCGAGAAAGAGTACTACTGGAGTGCCACGACCACCCCACCGCGGGTGGCTCAGAAATACTACTGGCCCAGACTATTCCGGGAGGTAGCCATCTACGTGCCACAATGTCTTAGCTGCCAACAGTTCAAAATGAGCCAGGAGAGACCGGCCGGGAAGATATTCACCCGTCAGGTCGACGAACCCTTTCAGATTTTATGCGCCGACTTCGTAGGACCCCTTTCCCGATCCAAGCATGGAAACACGGTTCTACTTGTATAACTCGACATGTTCGGCAAATGGGTCGAACTCATACACCTTCGACGGGCCATGGGAATGGAATTACAATATACAGCGCCGTACACGCCCCGACGAAACCCAACGGCAAACCGGACGGTGACGACCATGATAGCGTAATATCTTGGCAACACACCACAAAATACCTGGGATCAATTGCTCCCAGAGATTTCGCTTGCGGTAAACAGCAGTGTATCGGACACCACGGGCTTTAGCCTCGCGTTTCTTGTCTAGGGACGGGAGTCACGCATGCCCAACACTCTCTACGACGGCCAGGAAGAGGAACAGCAGCCATTCCACCTGAGGAAAGAAGCCGGCAGCTACACAACATTTTTGAGGCGTCCCGAGACAACGCCGAGCGTGCCACCGCTAGGCAGGCACTACAATCCCCGCCGACGAGATTGGAGACCGGCATTGGGATCTTCAGTTCTAGTGCGCCGCCATGTGTTATCCAACGCCGCCGAATGAGTTGCCGCCAAGCTGGCCGCAAAATACGACGGGCCCTATTGGGTCGTCAAATTCCTTTCACCAAACGTTGTTTCACTTCAAGAAGTCCAGAGCCGCCGTCGGATCGACCCCGCTTCGCGCTACCGCCAGTTAGGGTTGCCAGACCAACCAAAGGACGAGGGCCGTCTCGATAAAACACAGGATATCGAATAATCGATCGTGCCGCGCCGCCGCACCGAACTTTTAAACTGCACAATAGGAAAATACGACGCAAAACTACAAGGAAGACAAGCTACAAGCCACTACAACAATGACAACCAACACCGACGAACACGGGATTGAGTCCTGTCCTCCGCTGCTGATCCCAGATGGGATCCCGAGGGAGCCCGGCCAACAACAACACCAACACAGCCATCGATAACGGAAACCGGAGCCAGAGACACAACCAAGCCCCCGATCAGCCCCTCTTGGTGCGGGGGCTGACGCTGGACGAGATGGTGAGTGCCATGGGCGACGAAGACTTGACCATGGACTTTGAGTTCGATTTGGCGGCCGGCAGACCCATCGGCAGAGCCACCGGCAGAGCCGATGTACCGACAGAACCATACCGGCAGAGCCAGCATACTGGCAGAACAGCAGCACCCAACCGCAGCCGAGCAGAACACTGCGCAGACGCATGGCCAGGAAGGGCCGATCAAGGATTGTCGAAGCCGACACTGCCGCGTAAGCACACCAAAGCTTCGTGTCGGCAGGTGCGCCAACGCTTTCGAAGCCGTGGAATCCGCGGCAGAGGATTGCTGGTAGTTTCTCTTCCTCCCGATCGGGGAGTCGGGGAGTTTTCAACAGCGGAGCAGAACCGACGTGACATCGGTCTTTAGCAACGGAGCTGTAAAGGCGTTGAGCAGCAAAGGAGTAACCAGCGATCACAAGTGCAACGACGTGAGATCAGAGGAGCAAGCCACGCGGCGGACTAACAAAGTGCCGCATCGTGGGCACGTGGGTGGCAGCCACCATGGATAGGCTGGCTCCCACGCTGGAGGAGTCATCGGGTGAGCTGGGCCTCGGGCCGATCACACGTGGGAATTACCAGGGTGTGTGTGAGTAGGGACGAGATAGGATTTGTCAAATGTTGACGCATACTATATAATATATGTTTAACTTAGGAGACTGTACGAAACTATGGCGCATTTATTGAGTTTTCCCCGTTCCCCTCCTTCCGCGGACTTTACCTCGGCATCGTGGCCAGGGCGAGCGCGGTACCCGCGGGTCCGCAAGCGTCCAGCAACGCGTGTCGCCTCCCTCCTTTTTTGAGCAGGTGACGGTGCCCGGCCGAGAAAACCAATCCCGGGCTCGGGGAGCGGTGCACAGACAACGTGGTCGCACTCCAGCCCGGATGCTTCTTCCCCTCCCCTTCTCAAGGAAAAGGGGCGGTGCACGGAGGACGGGGCTGATCCTTTACGGGTCGTCCTTTAACCCCTAACCCCGCCTATGTGATCCAAATCTCGGCCAATCGGCCCCTTTCCTGCCTGTCCCCATAAAATAAATATTTTTTGTGGAGGATCCTGGTCTGACTGAAGTTTATATCCTGGCCCGTGATTAGCATCCTTACATCACTGCCGACTGGAAACGGACACTGGATTCCCTTGCTGCCCTGAACATCCCAGGGTACCTACTAGAGATGGCGGAGAGCTACTTCAGTGAGAGCGTGCTTGTCGTGGACACGAACGTGGGCTCCAGAGTATACGAAGTCTCAGCCGGAGTCTCCCAGGGCTCCGTGCTGGAAACACTGATTGGAACACCATGTGCGACAGGGTTCTGCGATTTCCGATGCCTAGCGACATCACTATCGCTGGCTTCGCTGACGACATAGCGGTGGTGGTAGTTGCAAAGCGTTCGAGCGTACGGCTGCAGACGAAAAGACCAACGGGCGATCAAGTCGATCAAGCGCTCTCGAGCGCTGGTCTGGAGCTAGTGGGACACGAAATTGAGGCGGTCTTTATTTCCAGTCGGAAAAAGGTGGAAACGACTGAGATCCAGGTCGCACAGTAGCGCCTCTAGAACAAAAGCCGTTGCAAAAATAAAAATAGGCGATGTCGCAAAAACAATTTTTACCATACTTAATCGACAGAGATTTCCCAAGCAGTAAGAATCTACAATAAAATCTTTTTTTATTGTAGAAGATATGAGCATTCAAAGTTGAAAAATATTTTTCCTTTGCATCATAGAAGAAGAAATGGAAAATTGGTCGATTTTAAGGTAGCATTACTCAAAATGTAGATTATCTATCGCCATGTTTTTTTCTTTGAATGATAGATACATTCATTACCTGTAAACTTAGTTAAAAAACACGGCAGTTGGGCTTAGGCAGGTAAATCGCTACCTGGCGATATCACTTTTTTCATTATTTTCTGGCTAAAGTAGTTTATATCTTCTGAAACCGATGAAAGCGACCGAGTACACTATAACTGCGACTTTTTTTTTTACCAAAATCAACTTTAATCAGCTGCGTCACGCTGCGTCTGCGGAAATGCAACGGCATAAACCAAAGCAGCTCAGGGGTAAAATATACCAAAATACCAAAAATATCTGGTCTTACTTAAGCTTTAACGCTTATTAGGATTAAAAATTTGAATTTGTTCTTTTTTTTTGTATTGAATGAAAAATCTCTCCTATATATTGGGTTTTTTTATAATACTAATATGAAAAGGACAAAACAAAATTTTTGAGGTCAGCCAAAAATTGTTTTTTATACATTAAAATATATATTTTCTTTGCTTTTTAAAATATTTTTATTTAAGCAAATACATAAAAATAAAGATTAAAAATTAAATAATTAATGTATGTTGTACCACAATGTCAATTCACCTATTGCCAGACGTATTGTAGTCAACATAGACCCTCTGTTAAATGAGCATAATAAATTATTGAAATTATTCAAATCGCAAATGAACAAACTACAAAGTGACAATCATGCTATTGTAATTAATTCTGATAAACCACCACGAGGCACCTTTTGTAATCGTCGTGTCTGGAATCATGTTTGGGGACCGTACAGCTACGCGACACATCGTGATTCGAAAAAGAAATAAACTTCGATTCTTTACTGATACCCACCGTTTTTATGACACACTACAGTATCCACTAATTTTCTGGAGGGTCCAAAAAATCTAGATCCAATAACAGGTAACTCATTCATTACTTCAAACATAATTAATTATTTTTGAGGCATCATGAATTAATTCAAAGATGTATTTGTTAGGAGCAGAAACAAATAAGAACGTTAGCTCTAAGGACTTTTGGTAATATCATTTGATGAAAAGCAGCGGCAGAGACAATATCATTTTACCATGTCGTGAGCTAAGCCAACATTGTATGTGAAGATAGAGTGTGATCGACTACAATACTTGCGATTTAATAATCAGAAGCTGCTTGCGGAATAATATAATACCCTGCGAGATGCTATTGCGAATAACGCTGACACTACCGAAATTAGTAACTCTTTTATCCTACCATCATCGTATGTAGGTAGTTCACGTGACACGCAAGAATACAAAGAGGAAAAAGGATAAAAGGAAAAGGCGATTCTCTTGAACTCTTATTTTTTTATTACTCAACACTGAAAGAAATTATTAAAGTTTTTTTTTTTAATTGTAATGCTTGCCGATAATTTGTAACTATTTGTTGTTTTCGGCTTTTTAGGATATTTTATTTTATGTACGTCAACAATTTTGGAATATTTATTTTATTTTTTTGTTCTTAAATGTCTTATTTTTAAAGAACAAGAAATTTTAAATTATTTTATTTTTTCCAAACCTTTCTGTCGATGCTCCGTTGGTCTTTAAACATTATGTCTATGTTAAAAAATATTTTTCTAGGATAAGGAAAGCTGGGCAGTGCGCGTACCAGAAGTTAACTACAAAGCGAGTTGAAAGCATTCACGTTCATTAAAAGAGAGAAGATTTTACATGAAGAAACACCGATAACACCGGCGTCAGAAAGAGCCAACAATAAGTTTCAGCCGGATCGGAGTTGGTCAACAACAATAATAATAAATAACCCGGGTTTAGTGTGGTGAGTTTGGCCATTTTGCAACATACTGCGGCAAGTCAAACATGGAGAAGCACAAATCTTCATTGAAAAGAGTGGAGCCCAAGACAGAGATGGTGCATTAAGGCATGACGTATGAAACAACATTTAAATCTGAGGCAGAATGTTCTTTAATCAAACAAAAGCTAAGTGGCAAACTTTTTGTTATGCGTATCAATGATGTTATAATGTCGAAAGGAATTGGCGGCATACGTATGTAGTGTTCTGCAAATACATATGTTAACATTAACAATCATTCTATTCAAATATTGTTTCATGTGCTAGACAATAAGTTTTTGAAAAACGATATTATTTTTTATCGTGAAGCTTTGGGCCCTAGAATTAATGTGATAGTATCACAAGGAAAATTTGAGTTAGTCAGATCAAAGACTGTAAGTTATTGTTCAAATTAATGGAAACTTTAACAATTAAACACCGATCTTGGTGGAGAAGATAGGGACAAATTAAAGGATTTATTGGAAAAAAAATGCAAAGCTCTATATCAATGGAATACCTCTGTCAAGGCTAAGTCCAAATGAAAGGGAATTAGTGATAGACAAGGTTACTGAACTGTTAGGGAATAAGATCATACAACCGAGTTGTTCACCCTTTGGAAGTCCCATAATTCTGTTTAATATGAAAGATGGCTTACATTGCTTGTATTGTAACGCCCTAAAATGGAGGGCGTACACATTTCGTGCCGAACAGCTGCCGGAGTGATTCTAATATCATTATTATTAAAATTGCCATACTATGATCTTTATTCTATATAATAAATTTAAGCTAGACACGAGGTCCCCCCAGTTGCTTTGAAAATAATAGAAAACTAAGAAAACCCTACTTAAAACTAGCTATTATTACTTAAGCTAAGGCGAGAAGAACCTCCATACACGTTATCGCACTCGTGCGTCCGCGATCGATAGGCCAATCGATAGCGGAGAATTGGTTCAGCGAACATGACGCGTCGCTGAAGTGCGGTCATTTTTTCATTCTTCCTCTTCCGATTTGCAACTCGCCGAGAACAGACGCGTGCTCGATCGCTTGGCCGCCCAGCCTTCGGAACACACACGGACACGCGGTGGGACACCTCAGGTCATACATCTCGCGAGTACCCACAGACACACACGAAACGCGTAGTGGGACAGCTCCCTCACCAATGCCAGAGGCAGGACCCTCCTCGAGGCATTCTCCATGCTCGACGTTGCCCTCCTCAACATCGGGGAGCAGCCCACCTTCAGCAGAGCCGGGGCGAGTTCGGTGATCGACCTCACCTTTGCGAGCT
>VNJS01013939.1:0-19570 GCA_008042575.1 Drosophila watanabei | reverse complement strand
TATATTTCCTGATGGCCCCATCGGAGTGCATGCAAATGTTGTTATTTTTTCGACGCGCCTGACAAACGGATTGCGATTCTCGCCAATAGATACGAAAAGTGGTTCCATAAGAAACGCCAAAAAAGCGAAAATAAGTGACGTGTGAGTGTGTGCCGAGTGTAGAGTGTATAGTGTAGAGCGAGTGTGTCTATGTGGAATATGCGGACATCGGTGTAACAGCAGCAGCGGATCGACATTGTAACGTAAGTGTTGCAGATACAAAAGTATCTATCCGAGGCACGAATGAGTGTCGCAGTCGTGTCCACCAGCGGCTAATTAGAGTTCGGCCAACTGGTCTTTACTGTTAATTGTATTAAGGCAACCCCAGCGACCAGCACTTGCCACCTCAAAGACACTCAAGAGTGCTCGCACCCATACACTGTAGATGTACAGTGAAATAAAAATGATATAGTACAATGTCTGATTTAAAAAAAAAAAGAGTTCTTTAGTTGGCTATCTCTAAAATACTCTTTAAATATAAAGATACGTCTTCACAGAGGTGAGGAACAGGGCCTAATGGCTCTTAGATCTGATACTGATACAATCTAATAAAGTTACATACGATTCCGTTAGATAATAATATTTAAATTATGTTTCAAAATTGTATGAGACATTTTACCAGTATTTCGCCTTCAAATTCTCTTACATTTGTAAATTTTTTTTAATGATTTTCCAATTCTTTTTTCCGTGTAAGGTGTAAGCTGAAGGTGCAGAGTTAGAGTATCCACCACTTTTCTCTCCCGTATTCCCATGTTCTTGTGTTCTCTGTTCTACTCGCGCGGTCGTCACCAGCGCAGGTCAAAGATCCCGCGAGCGGGTTTTGTCTAGCAAATGTATCTTAGCCTCCACCATTTCGTTTACAGCGCTTCCACTGCGTGTTCTGCGCCCTGCACAGAACAGAACAGAACAGAACCAGAGCTGAAAGCAAAACCAGAACCCAAGAGGCAGCCAAAGCCACGGCCAAGAGCTCCACTCTGGCTTGCTTTGGCTTTGGCTTTGCCCCGTCTTCTCGTCTTGCCTTGTCTTCGTCGCAAGTGTGTATCTCACAGATACAAGTTCCAGTTTGTTTGTTTGTTTGTTTGGCCGGCTGGCTTCTTGGCTCTCCGGGGATCACTTTTTGTGCGCCCTGCCCGCAGATACCAGCATCGTCGTGGTCTACGTCTTGGTCTTGGTCTTGGTCTTGGTCTTGGCATTTCCTCGTAGAAATGAAAAAAAAAGTGCCATAAGCACTATCTCCATTATAGGCTTCCTTTTACATCAGTTTATTGTTCTGTGCAGCTTGAAAACGTAAAAGTGTTTGGGGAATCGAGTGCAATATTCACTAAGATGAAATTAACCAAATTAGTAAAAAGTAATTTATGATTCCCTTTTCTTTGGGCGCAGAAGACGAAAGCAAGCTAAAGTTATTAATGTTTGTTCAAGTTATTCTTCAGCAATATCTCTTGATTATCCTAAGTCCCATTTAAAGAAGATAGGTTCCCAGAAAACTTAAAACCTAATGGGTTTACGCTTGCTGATTTTTCAAGTATCTTCGCTTCTACACACAAATATCTGTATACTTTTATTTCACTTTAAATTGAATGAAGATACTTGCATCGTTCGATGGCCAACAAACCGAAATTAAATTGAGTTAACATCGAAATCGATGAGAAAGCCATAAACAGGTCTGACAAAGAGGTTGTTTTTTACTTTGAGCGCGATATTTTGTCTCTGAGTGTACTCTTCCTATATATCGGATCGTAAAGAATAACCACGCGGCTAAGCAACTTTCACATTCATTTTGCAATTTCGATGCAGCTGCCAATCTTGGCTCACAATCACTTTCAAAAGTTTCTGCGCGCGGAACTTGATTTCTCATCCGAAAATGAGCCGCGACCTGATGGCGATCTCTTGGATCTTGAATCTTGGTTCGTGAGGCCTTAGCACCATTCTCAGGGCCTGAGCTGCGCATCATTGCCTTCGCCCCGGTGGTCATCTATCTATGTATCTATTTATCCCTTTGCCATGCAGATGATTCCCAGCCTCCGTTTGGCTTCTATTTCGCAAATTACTCGCACCTAATTAGCCCGTCATGTTGGCGGCGGAGACCGTTAGAATGTCGTTTGAGCCATGGCCATGGCCATGCTCATTGAAAAACGTCCCCAAAACGATTTCTTCTGGTTCTTCTTCGCGCTGACTTGGTGTTTTGTTTTTCTTGATTTTCCCCCATTGTTGTTGCTGCCTGCCGTTGTGGCGTAAATTAGTTAACAGTATTATTATAGCCGCTAACGGGGCTGACTGATGATTTGTGCTGGCTGCTGTTTGGGCCCCGAAAAAAAGGCTTAGAAGCCGACCGCAGCGACAAGATCTCCGAGAGCGGTCGTAATTCAATTTCGACAATTTGAGTTCCAATGGAAAAGAAAACAAACACCAAAAGGGGAAAAAATCAAAAGACTTAAGACAGCAACGCGCGGACTCTAGAGTCTAGACAAAAGTCGAAGGCGCGGCGAAAAAAGGCAGCTTAAGTTGAATTGATTGTCAGTTATGGCTTGTGGTGAGTTTGGAGCGAGCTTGGCACTCTCAGCGGGATCGGAGCTATCTGGTCTCCGGTCTCTGGTCTCTGGTTTGTCTTTGTCTCGGCCTAGGCGGGTTTTCGTTCGGTCTCCTAGGTGTGGCTGCATCTCGCTGGCCAAAACTTGTTCTTGTTCTCTCGGGCATCCGATCTGAGTCTCCTGAGTCGCAGTCACAGTCCCCCAATCGTGCTCAATACCTTTTCAATTGAACTTAGTCGCTGGTTATTCCGAGACGGATGAATCACGCGATTTAATGATAGCCGACGACTGGCGGGGGATGAAGTCAGCGGATTGCTACGGACCCTTGGCTAAGTGAAAACTTGCCGGGCAGGAAATTCAAATTCCAAATTCGAAATTCCCCAAAGTGAACTCATCTCCTCCACCTTCTGTTGGGAGCCATTAAAAGCTGCGACCATGAAAATTGTGGCCATTGATAGATACGGTACGGGGCCTCGGCAAGTTAATTTACTTTTTATTGTAATTAAATTAACACAGCAGCAGCCGAAGCCGAAGCAGAAGCAGAACAGCTGCATAATTAGGCGAAGAAAGTACCCGCCACACACACTTCGTGACTTTTATGGCCGTAAAAAGAAGAACTTCACTTCATTTCACTTGAAGTTCACAGACGGCGGAGGAGGCTCAGTCTTGGGCCTGACATAGAATCAGAATAGTCGGCGACCGAGACGGAGATGAGATGGCTGAGACCTCCGTTGACATGGATACTCAGCAGTGGCAGCCAGTCGACGTGAGTCGAATAAATTGGTCCTCAAATCCGTGTCACATATTTAGCCCGTCTTGGCACTCGGGAAAATTGTTGTTTTTGGAAAAAACATAAACCTAAAGTTTTTCGATTTTATTTCTTTAAAGCTAACTGTTGATGTAAAAACAAAAGTTAACTTATAAATTAGAGCAATAGCTTCTGCGGTCTTCTGCTTGTCCTTGTATTTACAAATTGGTAAAGTTTATTGAATTTATGAGAACATTTCTTATAAGCTTCGAAGGCATTAAAAGCTACAAATCTCTCAGCTAAATTTGTACCTTATTATCCTTATATAATTTTCTGTTGAAATTAAAAGATATTTGTAAGGAACAACAATATATTTTTCCAGTGTGCGGCTGGCGCCTAAGACCCAGTTGGGATCTTGGGTGTGTTCGGGAATTTGGCCAACTACGTTTGTCTCGCGCATTTTTATTCATGCAACGGCAAAGCAGGGAAAAATAGACTTTTTTTGCGTTTTCGTTTGGTTTGACATGGAATTTATGTCAATTAGCCGCCTGGCACACGTGTGTGCGGTGCAGAGGCGAATGGGGAGCGGCGGGAGTGGGTGTGGGACGGGCATTCGCATGCAAATTTTACCCACAATTGTTGGCCACTTTCACAAGTCTGTTGCAATACAGGAAAGTGTTTTGTTTCGACTTTGGCTCGGCTTGTTTTGGTTTCTGCTCAGCGTTAATTGCCTGTAAAGATGCCCGAAACTGAGGCAAAGTTTCGTATTCCGTTTGGCCAATTAATAAAACTGACCTTGCCTGAGTTTTCCAACCACAAAAAGCGCTGAAAACCGAAAGCCGATCCGCTCGCTGAAAGCCCCGCAATGAGACCACCGCCGTGGTGGCTTGGCAGTGGATACGGGGTGGCTCCGGAGCGGGGGCTATGCAGCCATGACGAATATTCGGCGGCGGTGGCGGCAGCGGCATCGGCATGACATTAGCTTGGCTTTTTGGGGTCACAGTCGGACGAGAGCGACAAGAGTCAGCGGAATTCTTGTGCTCGCATTTCTGCCAGCTCGGCGGTTAACTCATTTCTGGTTGTGACTCTACCCCGGCCCAGGCATTGCCCAATTGGATTTGGCTATTTGTGGGCCAGATCCATTAGCCCAAATCGGGTCAGTTTGGGGCAGCTTAGAAATCCCATTAGCCAGTGTTTAATTAATCATTTTTTCCACCCAGTTCTCAGCCAGTATTTGTTGACAGTTTACGCGTTTATCTGTTGAAAATTTAATTTTTAAACTGATTTCTCAATCAGAATAAATAACCGCAAATATTTAGCGTGTGTCATTCGTTAAATATTCGCTGTCGAATAAGTCAAGCTCACTTACGTGGTAACAGTTTAAGACCAGTTTTTGCATCTTCACTGCGACAACATTTGGCATTTTTAAGCTGCATTAAGATTCAAGTCGGGATAAGAAAACGGGTATAAATTTTTAATACAGGGATTTAAAATTGACCGGTAATTAAATATGGTACATAACATAGTGTAATAAGTTGTATATTCATTGTTTGTTCATTCATTAATGGTGCCATGTGGCCAGACTCCATTAATTATTTAAATTTGAATTTCTGAATTTGGTTTCTTATTTGTCCTTACTTGTTCTTCTTAGTTCTTATTTGTTATTAATTTCTTCGGCATAATGCTTTTAATGCTTTTATTTTTTCTGGTCTTACAAAGAAGTGTCATAAATTCACAAGGACTATGTTAAAAAAATAAAAGGTTCGGTTTCAAGCATCGAACATTTAATAACAATGAGCCCCAAGCTATCATACATATTATCAATTAACTCACCGAGAAATGCCTCCTTAAGATGGCATTAGATTTAATTTTTCTTAAATAAAAACTGGTGCTGGACTCCAACCTATTCTCGCTGTGCATCACCCATTCACCTGCTGGGCTCAGACCCATCTCTGCTCGTATTTCGCCGACGCAGCCCCACTCATAATCAATTTACGCAGCCGAAACTTTCACAAGTCGTAAAGCGCTGGCAGCCCGAAGATTTCCTCGCCGCGTGCCCGTCACTCTGGCTGACCGACTGTCTCCGATCTGCCAGGGAGACCACAGTATATGTGGGCATATGGAAATGCCTCGGCGAAAAGCGCGAGCATCTATCGCACACAACGTGGCCAGCAATTTGCATACTCGCTTTTTTGTCCGGCAGTCGGCGGCACACACAAAACGTGCTAAAAATCAAACAAAAACTTGAACAAAATCTCAAAACTCGAGTGTTCAATTAACACACACACAAAACGTCGTCTCGGATGCCTTTCCTCCCGGGGCAGAATCACCAACAAAAAATTTCATCTCGCCGGACCGGAGATCGCGGCTCGAAGACAAGTTCAACAAACCGCTCTGTGGCCGGAATGGAGCGAGGAATGCTGGCCACGGGCTGGCAATCGTTTAATTTGTTTATTATTAATTTGCATCTGGCCGTGGCATTAGTCAGCTCTGCGAAATCGGCTCTCTCGGGTGTATTGCCGCCCCTTTCCTGGCCCCGCCCGCCAGCTGCATTCTTGTGCCGCTCCAGAGAAGGGTATTCGGGCATAAGCGGTGCGAATGCTTCTAAATTTATCCGCCTACGTGATCCAAGTGATGTTTCTGTCCAAAGCATTAGCGATTGAACATTTTGCGGTTTCGTTGAAAAAATGTTGGGTATTTTTAATGATTCACTAAGGCATTTAACACTTTTTTGGAGGGTATAAACAACGCACATAAAGATTAAAACCCTGCTTTTATGTTTGCTTTAATCGAAACGGTTTGATTTAAATAAAGATAATCATAGCCATTTTCACGCAACTCCATTAATAAATGGAAAGTGGAGTTAATGATGATATTTTTTATAGCCTAAAATGAAGAGTTTATTTATCAAGGAAATGTTACTTATAAAAGGCAGCCATGCTTTAAAGATATATATATATATATATATATATATATATAAATTGGTAAATTTGGGTTCAAGCTCTTGGCTTCTATTTAAACACGTAAGATATTTCCTTACAAAAGGCTTAAGGTCTCCGCTCACCCTAAAAATCAGCATTGGGATTGATTGGATTTTAATTCTCATTTTTAAATCTCTTTTTTTCTCCGTACAAAGTGCATTCAAGCTTCGTTGTGCATGCAGTTTCCTTTCTGTTATTAATTGCAAATTACAAAACTGCAATTGGCGACCCACTTTGAGGCATTCTCAGCGCCAGTCGCGAAATATTTTGCTGGCATTTATCATACGCCCCGTGAGCCGCGGCAGCAGCAACAAATTATGCCACCAGAGTTTCACTTTCTCACTGGGCCAAGTGAGATTTTCTGTCTCAGTTAGCCAGTTCGTCAGTCCGTCAGTCCGTTGGGTTGTCAGTGGCAATCAGGGGCCAGCTTTTGATATGGGAGGCTGACCTACCTGTTGCCTGCTTGGGCCGGGGAACGAGTTTTGGGCAGCGATGGATGGATGGCAGTGAAATGAAAAGCCGGCGAAGCTAACCCAATTTAATGGGCTTTTGCGTGGGAATGGAAATGCCCGGATCGCTCGCTGAACCGCAGGTCAGCCCTACCTCCAATCACACATATTGCGGCCATCTCAAGTACCGACACAAGGCGAGTTCGGAGAGAGCAGCAAATGGCTATACCACTTGGGCTCGCTCCATTAAATCATAAAATGTGCGCACAAGCCGGCGATCAGTGACCGAAAAACCGGAGTCGTGGCCGAAGCTCGTGTCTAACTGCAGTTGTGCATCAATGGTCATGTGTGTGCGCAGAAAACGGTTCTCGACTTGTCAACCGATGCCGGCATCTCCGGCCTCTTGGCCAACGGGAACGCCGAGTGACAGCAACGGGACTCGAACTCGGACTCGGACTCGGACTTAGAGCCGCACTCATACTTGCACGGGAACGCTGCATCTCTCAGCCGGCTGCCAATTGGCCTAATCGGCCTGCTAAGCTGTTGCCAATAACCGTTGGCCAATTACTTAGCGCGTTGTGATTTATTCACACCAGCAGGCCAAGTCGACGCCGTTGACAGGCAAATATCCGCTACCTTCGGTCTTGGTCTTGGTCTCCAGTCCCAGCCGGATCATGCAACGATCGGTTGACCCACTTTGGTTATGGCGAGCTAATCAAGACTATGATATAATTCTGGCCAAGCTGCAGCTGTAACTGTCTCTGTCCGCTTCCCCGGACTGCAGCTGCAGCCAGTTTTTCATATGGTCGGTATGCAACCAGATTGGCCACCGGAGCCCACGATCTGATAAAGGCGGCTAAGGCTTGGCTAATGGATAGCGGCTAGAAGGCCACCCAAAATCTGCACAAAAACAATAGGAGCTTTAGGTATCAGTTCCCAGTCGTGGGAAGTAAGCAATCATATTTGGCTTCAAGCAAATGAGATATTTAACTTAAAACAAACACAAGTCAGGCAATTAATAACACTAGTCTGCTGATCAAGTAGCATTAATTTTGTTTAATTTTCATACTTTAGTTACTTTTGTTAACAGAACTTATTTCGCATTTAATCACGCTGTGATTTTAGCCTATAAGTACTTTGATAGTGAATTCTTTCATATAGAAATGAACATTGGTGTGTGACCTACTGTACGAGTTTTTGGCTGAATTCCAAAACGTGCTAAAGCACAAGTTCTCACTGACGTTGACGATAACCGGAACTTAATGGCCTCGCAAACAAATTTAAACTATAAATCTCCATTGCACTATACTGCCTCTGGAGAGGTCTAGTTTAAATAGGAAAGTCGCAGTTGGAATGGCCCGGTTAAGTGAAAGAAGATGTGCTTGTGTGCCATCTTAGTGAACAATTGATACAATTAGTGGTAATTTTGTATCTTATTCAATTTCCCAGACATAACGAGCCAGTTTTAGGCAGTTTAAAGACAACGGCGAGCCGTTAGTTAAAAACTAAAAGTCACTTCAGTCATATTTCACTTTCCTCCGCCGACAGCCAAGAGAGTTGTCCATTCCTATCTGCCACTCGCAACGTTTTTGCTTCACGCACTTGTGCGAACAATGGATAGATACAGATACGCGTACTCTGCGATACTTAGATATGGGCTTCGGCTTCGGCTTCGTCTTCGACGTCAGCGGCGCATCGTGATCGCATAAATCAATGCCGCTGTCTCGTGGTCGGAGCCGTATCATTGCCCCCAATACCACTCATTCACTACAACTGCCGTGGAGCACACAAAGCGACGCTTTAGATGCCGCAGATCTCTTTCTTTTGCGGCCCCTAAGGTTTACTCGCTTTTTAGTAAGGGGTACACTCAAAGAAATTCATATTTTGCATGTTTAAAGGTATCTTATGTCTTGCGTAGTTTCGTGGATAATAAAACCCTTATCGGTTGTACGTATAGAAGCGTTAGTTGTGCAGTATGTTCCTTTCTTAACGACAACTGAATATCATAAATATATATAAATTTAAAAATATCTTTATATCAAACGAATATTTATGCATAGTCACATTTAAGAGAATGAATAGTGAAGTAGTAGTTGTATCTGCTAGCTCCGAGTATCTGGAACTGTGTGTAGGTAGCTCGGCCTGGGTGATGGGATGCGATGCCCTGTCTCAGCTGTAGCAGGCTCTCGCTGGTATTGAAACCACCTTCCCTGACTTCCACTTTCACTCGGCGCCAAGTGCTCTGGCTAAACAGAAAAAAAAGTGGCTCGGCAAACGGTTACGGCAAGAAAAACAGAGGCAAATAATTGTGGGGGAAAGAAATGATAATAGTAAACAAAAAACGCTGGCAGACAAACAAAATCGAGTAAAATGCGTTGAGCTGAGGAGGAAAATCCGTTTATGCGATTATGCCACAAGCGATTTTAATTAAAGTGAATTTAGCACGCAATTAAAAGTGTTAGTACGCCGCCAGGCGCACATACACACCATATAATAATAATCGGCAGCTTTAGCTGGGCGAAAGCACTCGCGGCATGCCGTAATCCCAGCTTTCTTCTGGGCACCGCCCCCTCCCCAAGACCCATTCGCAATCGCAGCTTCACGAAAGTCGGAACGCCTGGCAGCCTGCAATTGCAGAGGCAATAGTAGAGCATGGACCACTCACTTTCGCCGGGCATCTTGGGCACTCGTAGAACTCTTGACTACGTAATCCGACTGCCAAAACGGAAGTCCGCACGCCTCGCTGCACTGCAGCGGGCCCAGATCCGCAATCCAAGTGCACAATCCGGCGACAGCGTCTGGGGCAGGTGCACTAGTTTGTTTGCCTTTCATTCGGTTGCATAATGCCTTCGCAGCAGTAAAGCAAATAGTTAACACAGCAAACAGCATTTGGCCACCTTGCGGCTCATTTGCATGGGGTTTTCTGTGTTTTCGGTTGGTTATATCTTTTTTTGGGGGGGCCTGCTGCATTGGCAATTAAAAACCCAGGGGCCGTGTCGAAATCACCTGCGCTTTGTTCTCCCGCCCGGCACTTTGGATTTGCTCCATTCAAGACCCGTGAGCTGGGCAATCTGAAAGACAACACCCGATTAGGTGTCATTGTCTTGGCGGGTCTCTGTGCACCTGCTCAGGTTGAGATGCCCAAAGAAGACATCAAGTTGGCATCATGGCAAAAGAACTCAAAGAAATGGTATTACTAGGAGTTTGCTAAACTATAGATATTACTAATCACAAGCTAGGAGAACAATCCAGCTTGTTAGAGATGCATTTCATTAGCTTATTATGCATCTATTACTGATTTAATATACTTAAAATAAATAATAAAGGCTGAAAGAATTCAACAGAATATTTATTCGGTTATTGTTAGGGTGTCTCAAGTTCGCTTCGTACTCATATCCGACACAATTTCCGCTTTTGTCATAACAATGGCTGTGGCTGTGACTGCGACTGCCATTGCGACTGTGACTCCAATTCGGATGCCAAACTCCGACTGAGACTGCGTGTGGATGTGTGGATCCGTGGATATATGTGGGCATTGTCATTAGGCTAATTCCCGCAAATTATGAGTAATAATAGCGCAGCCATTCTCGCGGCATTCTTGACCCAGTTTGACTCGGAATTAGCTTACGCTTTTGGCCCGAACTCTCTAACCTGCTCCGACTCGGAATACTTGCAGACCATGGAGCTGAGCAACTTTTCCAGCAGCAAGAAGATGTCACGCGAGGAGCGGCGCTACTCGGTGCCCCACGGACCCAATACCCCGCTGCCGCCGGCGGCCTCCGAAGACCTGCACGCCTGGTCCATCTACAGGTGAGTCGCACAACTCCCTTCCAACTGCAGACATGGGTGGGTCGTCGCCGCACCTGTCTATCGGAGTTTTGACGGTTGATTTAACCGCAGAAAGCGGAAGTTCAGATGCCATAAAGAGCTAATTGAACGCGGACAGACGCTGGCCAAGCCCCCTAATCATGTCCAGCTGACCGCAACTGCAGCCGCCCTGATTCCGCTTCTACCATCTACCATCCCTCCCTCCCTAAACGCCTCGCTCCCTCCACAGGCAAAACCTGAACTCTGACTTCACCGATTCAGCTCTGGGCTCGTCGGACAAATCACCGCTGCCATATGGAAACTTCCAGCTACGCGACACCACAGTGCAATCAATCTTAAATCATCCGCGCTACGGGCCCAAGTGAGTAATTCCGCAAATTATTTAAACAAGCAATTATTAAACATAATCAGGCGTTAACAATGCAAAAACATGATCTCAGCTTTTGGGTATTACATCTTCCCAAATTAAAGATGCTAGAAATCGCGTTGAGATTTATGTTGAACATATTTTTAAAATAGAACGTGAGAGCTCCCTAAAAATATGTAAATAATTTTTATTTATTTTAAAACATTTTTAATAAATATTTACCTGAGATTAATTTATTTATTTTCTCCTCAAAAATGACAATAATTACATTTTCTTTTCAGGTCTCCTCTGGGCTCCAACATGTACACCTACTTGAAGTTTGGACTGCCGCGCGTCTTTCCGCCCAACGCCGGATCGCAGCGTTCGCACCGACCAGGCCCAGGTCCGGGTCCCGGGTCGGGGCCAGGTCACGGCGGCGGTTCCAGTGCCCTGGGCGGAGTGCGTGGTCGTGTGAATCGTGCGTTCCGGGACAGCTCGGGGGCCCCGGCCGGGGCAGGCAGCAGCGGCTACGACAGTAGTGACAACGAGACAACACGGAGTCGGGTGCCGCCCAATCTTCGGAAATATCGCAGCGAGTCCGACTTCCGTGCCATCGGCGGAATGCCGCACTCGCGCCCAGAGTCGCGTGCCCAGATCGGCGGAGGAGGACCGGGCGGCGTCCCAGCGGCTGCCCTGCGCCAGGCCAACAGCCGGGCCAGCATAGCAGTGGGCCAGCACCACCACCACCAGCTGCAGCAGCACCAGCAGCAGTACATGGGCAACGGGAAGCACTACGGGCACAGGTCGCACAGCGAGGCGGATCTGCTGGGCGCCGGCCTGGGCCATGATGGCGGCGGCCTGGGCTACGACTACCACGAGGCTAGGTTGTACGGCAGCTCCAGGCAGTATGGGAACGGGAATGGGAACGGAATCAGCCACGGGCGGAAGCAGTCCGGCATGGGCTTGATCTACCCGAACATCCAGGTGCACTGCCTGGACGTGAATCCCTGCCTACGCGGCGTGTCCATGCAGGCCAAGGCCGGCGACCTGTTCGCCATCATGGCCACTTCCCAGCGGGAGGGCAGCGCCCTGTCCGAGTGCCTGGCTGGCTTAAGTGAGCGGCTGGGAGGCGAGATCCTAATCAATGGGCAGCAGGTGAACCGGCGCGGTCTGCGGGAGCTGTGCAGCTATGTGCCGGCTCTGGAGGTCTCCTCCCTGGACCCGCGGATGAGTGTCCAGTGTACTCTGAACTTCCATGCCGCACTGCGGGGCCCCCTGGATCGCAGCGATCTGGAGGAGCGCATGGATGTGTTGATTGAGGATCTGGGCCTGAACACGGTGCGTGCCTCCAATGTGTCCACGCTGACGCACTCGGAGAAGCAGCGCCTGAGCGTGGCCTGCCAGCTGCTGGCCCAGTCCTCGCTGCTGATCCTCGATCAGGTTACCAGCAACATGGACATCTTCGACACCTTCTTCCTGGTGGAGTATCTGCGGCAGTGGTGCAGCGGCGGCCGTATCGTGATCATGACGCTGCAGCCACCCACCTTCGAGATCCTGTCCATGTGCTCCGGCGTGCTGCTGCTCTCCGGCGGCAGGACCGTCTTCTCCGGCAGTCGCGCAGATCTGCCGCGACACATGGGCGAGCTGGGCTATCCGTGTCCGCCCTTCAAGAACCCAGCGGACTATTACTGTGAGTATTTCGTAATATTGGCTTGCATAGTAATCCTTACTTTATAATAATGATCCCCCCGCCAGTGGACCTGGTCACCCTGGATGACCTATCGGCGGCAGCCATGCTCGAGTCCTCGGCCCGCATTGAGTCGCTGGCCAACGCCTGGGATCAGATCAATTCGGAGCCACCGCTCGCTGCCCCGCCCGCCTCGCTGCCCAACTTCACGCTGAAGGCCGGCTTCTTCGGGCAGATCAGTGCGCTGATCAAGCGGTTTGCGGGCTACAAGCAGCCGGGATCCTTGCTCACCTGGATCAGCAAGCTGATCGCCGCCGCCGTGCTCTCGCTCTGCATCGGCTGCATCTTCTGGGACGTACCCGCCTCCGATCCGCAGCTGAGCTATCACGATCGCCTGGGCTACCACCACTGCGTTATGGTGCTGGTCTACTGGCCGCTGGTCATGCTCACCATCCGGGACACGCAGGAGGATCGCCGACATGCGGAACGGGACATCCGCTTGGGGCTATACACCCGCAGTCTCTACATCATAGTGCAGGTGAGGCTTTAGTGCAGGTTTAGGGCCTGAGCAAAGGATTCAAAATACTAAATTCGTGTGTGGTCTTTGCAGAGTCTCCTGGGCCTATTTCCCAGCCTGTGCATCTGGCTGGCTTACCTACTGCCGGCCCACAGCATGGCAGGCCTCTACACCTACTCCAACAGCAGCGACACTGGCATCTACCTATATATGGGTAAAGGATCTTATCGTAGTTAACCCCCAACAATTTCAATATCCAATCGCAATTCCAGGCTACATGCTGCTCTACTTGACGCTCATCCAGACGCTTGCCCTGTTCTGTGCACACCTGCTGCCCTGCAAGGTCTCGGCCAGCATTGTCAACGGGCTGATCAGCCTAGCGGTGTCAGCGGTGGGCGGCTATCTAGTGCATCCGCAAAACCTGGCCAAGTTCTGGTCCTGGCTGCAGTTCGTCTCGCCGGAGCGCTGGCTGCTCCTGGTCCTGGTACAGGATGAGTACAGTGCTGAGACCCTGTCCAACTCCGCCGGACTGCAGCTGTGCCGCAACAAGCAGGTAGGTCTCAGTCCATCGTTGTTATTATTAATATGAATTAAACATTAAATTAAACTAATAAATAAAATAACTCTCGCAGGTGCAGCACCAGGAGATTATTGTGCAGCAGCCCTGCCCGCCGCCCAACGGCACCCAAGTGCTAGTCGACTTCGAGCTGCTGCCCCAGCAGCATGTGCTGGATCCCACGCCCAGCTACGACCAGACCACATCGATGGCCCTGGTCCTGGCCTCGGTGCTCGTCTTCTTTGTCACCTTCATCGTCTTTTTGTGCAATTGCCGAGGTGCCTGTCGCAAACAGCGCAGTCGGTAGGCTGACTAGCAGCGACTTGCAGCTGGCCAAGATCTGGAACTTGAATGACCGATGGCCCAGCCTCTCGAACTGTACATTCAATAGAAACTAATTATTGAAATAAATAGCGTTTAGTCGAAAGAAGCGTTCGTTTAACTAACTAAAGGCAAGTGTTTTCTTTTTATTGAGCTTGAAATGGAGAGATGGGGCAGTTGCGTTGGGATTTTGTTTTACAAACTTTGTATATCTAAAGGGTTTGAGCTGTCTTGGACTTATGTTCCTAAGAAAGTGTATCAAAAGTAGTATATATAATATATAAATGTCTTTTCGTTTCCATTTTGTTGGAATAGCAAGCTAGAAAGGATAGTCCAGACAGCCTTTAATGATGGAACAGGCGCAAATTGGTGTGGGCCATGATGATGCCGTGCTCGTCGCAAGCGGCAATGACACCAGCGTCATTGGTGGAGCCGGCGGGACTGCCGATGTAGGAGACGCCGCTCTGCGAATACAATTCGTGTCAGAACAATGGATACAGAAAGAAAAATAAAGCAAAATGCTTACCAGACTTGCGCGATCGATGTTGTCCCGGAATGGGAAGAAGGCATCGGATCCCAGGGCAACACCGCTGAGCTCCTTGAGCCACTGCACCTTCTGTTCGCTGGTCAACAGCGCCGGCGCCTTATCGAACCTGTCAGACACTCAGATTTGTACAAATTTCTACATGAAAGGCTATATCACGGTCACTTACATTCCCTCGAATTGCGAGAGCGGCATATCCTTGCCCACGGTTCCGTTCACATAGTTGTCGATCGCATTGGAGATCTCTGCGCGCTTGACGCCCGCCTTAAACTTCATGCCGGCCACACTGGGATGCTGGCGCAGCCACCAGTTGTCCGCCTTCTCGCCCGCCAGGCGGGTGCAGTGAATCCTTGACTGCTGGCCAGCACCGATGCCGATCACCTGGCCATCGCGGGCATAGCATACAGAGTTGCTCTGCGTATACTTCAACGCAATGGTGGCCACGATCAGATCGCGCACAGCTGCCTCTGGCAGGGGTCCCTTCTTGCTCACCACGTTCGCAAAGAGCGAGGGGCCAATGACGGCGTCGTTGCGCTTCTGCTCCAGCGTCAGGCCAAAGATGGTCTTGCGCTCCACCGCAGATGGCTCATAGTTGGGGTCCATCTTAAAGACGAAGAAGGGAATTAAGTGGGATGTGCCATTAAATTAACGATAAACACTACCTGCAGGATGCAGTAGCCGCCGTTCTTCTTCTTCTTCAGGATTTCCAGAGCTTCTGGCTCGTATCCAGCGGCAATGATTCCGTCGGAAACCTCTCGCGAAATGATCCTGGCGGTAACTACGTCACACACATCGGAGAGAGCAACAAAGTCGCCAAAGGAGCTCATGCGATCGGCTCCACGGGCCCGGGCATAGGCCGTGGCCAAGGGAGTCAACTGCTCGTACAGATCGTCCACCATGCAGAGCTTGGCCTGGGCGGGATTAAGGGGAACCCCCACAGCTGCTCCTGCTGGAGATACATGCTTAAAGCTAGTGGCCGCCGGAAGCTGCAAGGCCTGCTTTAGCTCCCGAACCAATTGCCAGCCGTTAAGCGCGTCACACAGGTTGATGAATCCGGGCGAGGCGTTGAGCACCTGGAGCGGCAGCTTGGCCAGTTGCGTGTACAGCTGGGCGGGCTTCTGGTGCGGATTCATGCCGTACCGCAACGGCAGCTGGGACACACCCGATCCATACTGCTTCCTGAAGTAGTCCGAGATGGCGTCGTCGTAGCTTGCCGTGTGGGTGAAGGCCTTGAGAGCCAGGGCCTGCCGGGTCTCCACGGTGGTATCACCCGAAGCTTTCAGTTCGGTCAGCACCCGGTCGTAGTCAACCGCCTCGCAGACAACCGTAACTCGCTGGTGATTCTTGGCCGCCGCCCGAAGCAGAGTCACTCCACCAATATCGATGTTCTCCACAGCATCGGCAAGCGTCACATCAGTTTTGGCAACGGTGCTGGCGAAAGGGTAAAGATTGCACACCACCAGCTGGACAAGATCAAAGCCCTGCTTGCGCATATCAGCCAGATCGCTGTCGGTGGTTCGCGACAGGATGCCGGCGTGCACGGCCGGATGCAGCGTTTTCACACGTCCACCCAGCATCTCCGGCGCTCCGGTAATTTCCGACACATCCCTAACCTTGAGGCCAGCACCGCGCAGGACGGTAGCCGTGCCGCCACTGGCTACCAAGTCGAAGCCCAGGGCCACCAGGCTCTTGCCCAAATCGAGCAGTCCCGTCTTGTCCGACACGCTGAGAAGGGCTGAGAAAGTTGCGATAAGTCCGGGATTAATACTGAACTAGGCCTAGATAAAGGCAAATAAGAAACTTAGCTCACTTACCAATCTTTCTGGAGCTCATATTGACTTCAAGTACTTCTGGTTGCAACGTCCAATGCGCTAGGCGACTGAAATGCAAATGAAAGACGAGACGAGAGTCAGTGGGCGCTGTGGGCTGGATGCTCGGGGAGCAGTGCACAAACATGTTTTCGCGTTTTCGCTTTTTCTGGCTAGGCAACGACCTCCCCTGCGGTCTACGGTCCCCATTAGCGAGGTGTAGGGTTATCGGATACTCCTCGAATCGCTTGCATCAGCAACCGATCGTTGGTGGGACTCAAAACAACAACAAATGACTCAAATTTACGTAGGTTCATTTATTTTCCACACAGAGTCTGGCTTACAACGCCTTATCAGTTTCAGTGACTTGGCTGGGTGGGAGCTTAGCATTCTCCTCACCCTGTTCCCCCTGGTCCTCCTCCTTCTCCCTCTTCATTTGGTCCCGCTTGCGCTGCCCATCTTTCCTCCGCTTGTGCTTGTTGGACTTGAGATGTAGGCCCCATTGGTACTCTCCTACAAAGTGCCGCTCGCAGATGGCACAAAAGTGACTGGTCTCCTCATCTAGGTCTGCTCCGGGATGCTCCCTTTTGGCCATTGGCTCAATTTCACAAATGTCCCCGTTCCGGTAGCTCTCTATGATGGTCTCGGCCCTTTGATACACAGCCTGCGACCAAGCAGAGACATCACTGGTGTCCAACTCGTAGAGGTCTGGCACTTGCCGATCTCGGCTAGCCAGAAAGCGATTGTTGATCCACTTTAGCTGCTTTTTCGAGTACCGGCGAGTGACCAGCTTCAGCTCATCGCAGCAGCTGCGCAGGAGCTGCAATCCCTCCGGCAGACCATCGGGCTCCTTCAGTTCCTCTGGGCTGGGAAGTTTATAGCTGTGCTCCCCCAAATACTGTTCAATCTTATCGTCCTGCTGTTGGTTGTACTTCATGAGGTAGGGCACAAACTCCTTGTAGCCAATGGTCTGCAGAACACCCGAAGTGTAGGCCTGGACCGTGACCCTCTGGTGGGTGTTGTGGAAGAGCCGCAGCTCCTTAATCAGTCCCTGCTTCAGCATTCCGTCCACACGGGTATCTAAGCGGGCGTTTAGCACCTCCTGATTGCAGCGAAGCCACAGGAGAACGGTGTGCGGGTAGCGCAGAGGTCCGCCCAAGCGGTTACCACCCGGCTGTCCTCGCTGCTCTGCCAGCTTGTCGGTCAACGTCTGTCCCGTGCCCTGATAGACTTCGATGGCTCGCAGGATCTTGCGTCGGTTGTTGGGGTGAATGCGATTGGCACTGCCGGCGTCGATCCTCGCCAGATGTTTGTGCAACTCCGCAGTGGTCATGGCACCTAGCTCGCCTTCTTTCAGCTCTACCAGGGAACTGCCCTGCGACTTTTTCTCTTGCGAGTCCACCAGCACGTCCCACAGCAGCGACTCTATGTAGTAGTTCGTCCCGCCCACCACAATGGGAGGCTTGGCCTGGGCGAGCAAGCGTTCAATGATAGGCAGGGCGGCATTGCGAAAATGGGTGACCGTAAACGGTTCCGCCGGAGTCGTCACGTCCAGCAGGTGATGCCGCGCCCGCGCCTGCTCCTCCTTGGTGGCCTTTGCGGTGGCAATGTCAAGGTTCGTGTAAACCTGCATGGAATCCGCGCTGATTATCTCGCCGCCGAAGCGCTCGGCCAGCTCCAGGGAGAGCTTCGTTTTGCCGGTGCCCGTGGAGCCGAGGATCACAATCAGAGGCACTTTGCGCATCATCCTTGCTTAATTGATGTCAATTTAAACCAATTAAGGTAAACAAAACTTGCACGACTCTGAGCACGTGCACACCTCAGGGGACCGAAACCACCTGTTGCTCTCTCCGATAGCTTTTGGTTTTTGTCACTATAACAACGCTCTGGTTCCCAGCTGGACTATTCCAAATTAATTATTTTCACTAAAACAACTTATTTTTAAGCTATTTCCTTAACTAATTGTTTAAACTTACAAATTCTGATATATTCGATAATTCAATCAATGTTATAGTCCATATACCGGTGGCATAGTGTTGCCAGACAGCCACCTTGTAGCAATCGAGCATATTCGATAACTGACCGCGAAAATTTAAATTCATTTTCACACATTAAGGACCAGCATGTGTATTTTTTTTTCTATTTCCTTTAATATTATTTTAATATTTTTATACTGCGCAAATATGAGATTTAAAAAAGGTAATATTTAAATTAAAACGTCAATTCACAGAAGCCTACGTTGTATTACATATAATGTATGGCTGAGGTGCTATATTTATTTTTAAAAATAAGCTATAATTATTTTTTTCTAGGCAATTATTTGTCTTTTAATAATAAAATTAAGGTTAATTTTTTGTTTGTTTAAATTTGTAATGAAATAAAAACCTCAACGCTAGGAATTTAACATTCATGTTCTTATATATTAATTTTTGCTTTTTATTTATCAATTACTTTAGTAATAAGTTAAAAGATAAACTTAATTACTTAACATACAAGAGGCTTAAACTTGCTTAATCTGTATTTTCAGGTGTGTGCCAGCGTAGGCGATGTATCACCTTATGATTCTACAAAAATGTCTCCCATCCCTAGCCCGTAATGCGATCTCTGAAAGCGCCGCTTCAGTGTGACCGAAGCTCGACGCCAGGTCAATACCGCACAGGCACTTTATATCGTATATCATTCGTGCATTCTTTTGATTTACCTGCAGTTTCGTGGCCCGAATAATGAAAACAATTAGACCAATCATTTCGATTTCGCATTGAGCACTTACACACGCCCCACAACGAGTCGCCGCCGAGAACCTCAAGTGCTCGGCGACTGGCTGCCGCTTTGTCCGGACTTTCACTTTTACATTTCGCACAAAAAAGAATAACAACAACAACACAAGTAGCAGCAGCGCAGCGACAGCAACAAAAGACGAAGAGCAAAGAGCCGAGGCAGCATGAGTGTGGAAAATACCAGAGCGGACAGGCCACAGAGTGCAGTGAGAATCGGTTAGACGCGAGGGACCATTCGGAGCGGAATCCCAGCCAGAATCATCGCATCGTGCACGGCAAAGGCGAAGCAAAATAACAACAAACCAACAGCACTATTGGCCCAGCGTGAGCGTGTGCGGTGCCTGTGTTGTGTGTGTGCTCGTGTGTGTGTGTGCCTGCTCCAGCGAGAGTGTGTGCGTGAGTACGTTTCAGCTGTCCAAGAAGAGGCCGAAATTTTGT
>VNJS01013937.1:0-24374 GCA_008042575.1 Drosophila watanabei | reverse complement strand
GCATAATTTCGTATCAATTCGGCTTGATTGGATTCTGCTGAGTGTTAAGTGGCCCGGCAAATTGCCTTTTCGGCCAGATTGTGAACTGATTTCTTGGTTGGAGGCTCACGCTGATTAAAATATTTTCCGTTGTTTGGTACAATAATATTTTCCTTGATTTAATATGATTTTCAAATTAACATGCTTCACATTTACCTCCTGTAATAAAAATCCTATGCTCGTCCACGAAATTGCAAGGACAACATAATTAAATACTTTTATTTGAACGAATGTTTTTATAATCAAAGTTTCGATGTTTGTGGTGTTCGCTTTAATTATTAAAACATAATTTTCCTTAATTTAAAATGGGTTCACATACTTTATGGTGCTACATATCGACAGTAGTACAAATGACTTCTTATTTGAAAATTAGTTATTATTCTTTATTTAATATAAAAATGTCAATTTAAGCATATAAACCGAATTTACTTCTAAAACTAAAGTTAAAATTAAAAAAAACTGGCACAATTTTTTATTATTATTTATAAAAGTATGTATTTCAAATTTAAAGACATACCAAATCTCACTAAATAATTCACTTAAGTCAGGAATAACCGTGGAATTAGCTTTACGACTTCCACAATCCTGTTTACAAACCTTAAAATTATTGAAAAGCATTCTCCAACTGTCCATAAACTTTAAATAATTTTGGGTTAGTACATTTTTAGTCCCCTTTCCGTCATAGAACCTAGTTCCTCGGGCAATTAAAGCTTCGGGTAAATTGTGACACTAAATGTCACCGGCAAACGATTGGGCTATTAAAATGTCAAAACAAACTCCGCGGCAATCGGTAATCGTCCGAATGTCAAGCCCGACCCCAATGCCATATTTGGGATCGGGGCAAGACCATAAAACTTGGAAAATTGCGCCAAACTGGCGAGAGCTCCGATCCCGCAGCGCATCAACGACAAATGTCATTCGAAATGAAGCCATTGCTCCACATTGAGCTGGAAAGAGGAGGAAAGGGGTGGGGATCACGATGAAGATGGAAATGGCGATGGAGATGGAGACGTTGGCAGCTCGACTGAAGTGGATTTCTAGCGCATTGCCATAGAACCACTCCCATAAATAATGCATTTCGAGCCACTTGAAAATGGAAGCGCAAAATGCAATAAACTTTGTAATAACAGAAGCAGAAGCAAGAACAGCAATCAAGGAAAGAGCAGGCCACAAATTAGAAATGTAAAATTCTTAGATAAACAATATGGCAAGTTTACACAGCAGGTCGCAGGTTCTGTTGTTGCATCCATGAACATATCCCAAGTGGTTAGCCAAGTAAACTTTCTGAGAAAGTTCTGTTTTAGCTGGTAATACCATTCGGAAATGATTTTTATATTTAAAAATTGAGTTTTCTGAAGTCCGAATAAATTTAAAGAAAAAATAATTGAGAAAGTTTATCTAAATTATATCGAAAAAGGATTGTAATAGGGCGAGTCCTGAATTTTCTTATTTTTTTACAATTTAAATCCCGATTTTAATCTGGAAACTCTAAAATTTCAAAATAAAAAGAGATCGAATAATTATCTCTCGTTCTCAGTTCAATATAATCATTTCTAAGAATTTTAAAGATCGTACGAAGAGTGCTTGGGTGAGTTCGCAAGCTTTTTTCCGCCAATAAAAAAATCGAATTATGATCAAATGTTTATTAAAAAATATAACATATTGTATTTCAGTCCTCAGAGTATATATTTTTCAGTCTAAGGAAATACATATATAAATATATTCCAGAATCACTTTCACCCCCAAGTGGCCATAACCCTTAGGCCAACCTAAAATGCTGTGCTTAATCAGTTTGGCCACAACAAAGTGGGCAACCAGTGGGCGTTGACTTGGGCCAAATGGTCTCGTGTCATGGGAATCAGAGCCGAAATCACAATCAAAACGTAGCGTGGACGCCTTTGGCACATGCCGCGATCACAGCGGTGTGCACGGTACAGGTCTCTCTTCCTGGGGTTCGCCTGAGACTCAAGCCTCGAGACCCGGGATTCGAGATTCCAGGCTGGAGAGCCCGAGAGTTTGAGTGTTCCAAGAGAGTGAGAAGTCTCGCAGAGAAAAAGCGAAGGAGCGGGAGGCCAGTGCCAAAGGAGTGAAGTGGGAGCGTGGGAGTTTTCTCTCCAACTGGTTTTCTTCAGCATTTTCCCTTCCATTCATTATGGTGTTGATGGATGTGCTGGTTGGAATAAAATAATGAAGAGAGAATCATAAACACAACCAAGGAATGGGTAATGTAGGGGCAATGTTGGTACATATGACCATGCAAAGGCCTATTACCATATGTTATACATAAAAGTACAAGTAAAGTCTAAGTATGTACATTTAAAAAACATTCTAAATTATTACTATTATTTTATTTAGTTATATTTGTATTGATTTCAATATTCGGAATAAGAATTGAAGTAAACCAAGAAAGGAAGCAAACTTCGGCACGCCGAAGTTTGTACACCCCTGAAAATTTCAATTACATTATTTATAGTCTTACCCCTTTCTATTTTAAAATAAATTACTTTCAACAAAATTTTATTTTTACATTTTTTTACATTTTTACATGTAAAGTAAAATGTAATTTACCTCCACATTTACCGATTTATATGGCAGCTGTATGATATAGTCATCCGATTTTTATGAAATTTACAATAAAACTCTGAAAAAAATATTAAATACTTGTATCTCAAAGTAAAAGAAATTGTGTTGAAAATTGACAAAGTTATAATTTTATTCTAAAAATTTCCCGACCATTCCTATGTCAGCTATATAACATATTAGTCCGATCTTTATAAAATCAAATCCGAAAATTAAGCATATTATATATAGCTTATAACGGAAAGTTGATCAAGATATGTTAAAAACAGTGAAGTTAGAATTTTTTTCAACAAATTTACGGATTGTTTGTATGGCAGCTACATATATGATATAGTTGTACGATCTGGCCCGTTTCGACATATGTATGAGAGGGAGTATATAGAAGACTATCTGCAAAGTTTCATTCAGATAGTTTTAAAATTAAGGGGCTAGTTTGCGTCGAAACAGAAAGACGGACGGACAGACGGACGGACGGACAGACGGACAGACGGACATGGCTAGATCGACTCGGCTGTTGATGCTGATCAAATATATATATACTTTATAGGGCCGGAGATGACTCCTTCACTGCGTTGCAAACTTCTGACTGAAATTCTAATACCCTGCAAGGGTATAAAAATAACTTTTAATATTGTACTTTTTAATTTTAATCCCACGATGAATAATTTAAGCACCTAAAATGTTCAAATCAAAGTCATACCTTTTAAAATTCAAAAAATTAATAAACATAATTAGAAGGAATATAATTGAATTGAATTTGATAAGAAAGTGTCAAGGGAACTATAGTTTTATTTCCTTTAAAATGAGAGAACCTATCAAAAAATACGAATACCTATGAAAATAAATTTTCTAATATTTTTACAGGTGATGAGCGCTCTTCTATCGCAACCTCAGCAACCCACTGAAAATTGCACAACCAATAAACAAATCAGGTAAGGCAAATGTAAAAAGGAAATTCGCGAAACCCGCAAAAAGTATTATGGAATTTTAATCCCAGGGCGTGAGGAAGGTAGTACAAGGATTAAGGAACCAACATAGCTTAGGAAAGTCAATTTTTTTATGACCCTGCCATGAAGATACCGGAACAAGGCAACACAACCAACATGGCACACATCGCACCAAGAATCTACAGATAGAAGGAAAAATAAAATTTGGGAAAAATTATATGCCTCATAAAGATTTCGCTGGAGAGCGGGCGAAACGATTTGGCTTCGGACGAATCATAAAAAAAAGTGCGTGACAGGAGGAGTACGGGTAGGAGGGATACGGACATACCCGACAAGGTCATGTCAACCATAAATATTTACATGTCATAAACATCTCAAGGTGAGGGCCAGGATCAGCTCAACTCACATCCTTTTTCCGCAATGCGTTTTCCATTGAACAGCAAAAAACAAAGGCGAGCGGAAATCTCGAAGCCTTGAAGCCCGGACGATTTTATGGCCACATCCAGCATTGGCAGCTTGGCAGGTAAGTCCACATCCACGTTCACGTCCACGTCGTTCGGCCAAGTCAAGCAGTCAGTCAACTTTCCGGCCGGGACTCTCCGATACCGATACCGATACCCCTTGTGATTTATGAGCTGTTAGCCAGGACTGGGCTGGATTTTCATTTGAATTGTGACTGCGATTGTCTTTGTTTGCCCAGAGGTTTTCTCGGCCAACGGACATTTTTCGCCGGCATAAATTATGCCGTTGCCCGAGTCAAGTTGTTATTGTGGGCGTTGGTCTCTTGGCCGCTCAAACACCTCGGCTTACCTGCTCACCCCTCCGTGGTCCGTGGACTCGGATACGCTTTCGAATTCCGATTCAGGTAGGGCGTTACCGTTCCTCCAGCCTTAACTCTTTTGAGCCAATTATGCTGACCACTTCTGGTTAAATAGTTTAGTTTTCATTACGGCTCATGTCCTGACTTTGTAGTTTGAAAAAAAAAGGGTAAGAGGATTTGCGCAGTTTTGAATTTCAGGCTGCACTACATTTTTATGCCCTGCATGTCCTGGAAAACGAGAATTCTGCAAAACATTAGCCTCGCCGTTATAGTGTACAAGAAACCTTGATGTATAAAGAAATAAGTGTAATTTCATCTCCACTTATGGGATTGACTCAAATTGGTATACCACATGTGTACGTAATTATTAGATATTTTAAGGGCTATCTAGGATGCCTTCAGAAAGTTAATTAAAGATATATATTCATCATACAATAAAGCACTTAACATTAAATGTAAAGCTTTTAAAAAGAATTTTCAATTACATATTTATGAAATATTCAAAAATATCAATTACTAACCGACTATCACTTCACTCACTTGAGTCGATTAAGACATATCCGTCTGATTTGATGTGATGGACTCAGTGACAAGGTGCTATTCCGCGGGTCAGTTAATTTCTCTGCAGAGCCTTTGTCGTCATATGAACAGAATACTATAAATGGCTTTGGATAAGGTCTTCAGGTCACTGACCCTGTCTTACTGTCATTTTGTAGCAACATGAAGCATATAAAATAGCATTTATTATTATTATTATTTTCTGGTCTCTGAAATTTTTTTTGAAATTCTCACAGGCACACATGTGTTGTCTTATTAAATACTTAAAGTTAAGTGCAGATAATGATACAGATAGTTCGTTTTTATACTATTCCAATACTATTCAAAAATGTATACAAATTGGTTTAATTTTTTTGTAAGACCGTTTTATTATCTTAACTGAAGGTATGCAGCTCATTTAATTTTAAATCTTTGCCGTATATATAAGCCACATTCCTTAAATACATTTGTTTTATTAATAAGTTTTAAAGGTTTAAATACATCTGATTTAAACCACATTAGAGGGATCGTAAAAACTTATTTTCTTATTTAGTTGCTTTGTAATTTTCAATACTTTTAACACATTGACATTGATATTCATTTCATTTTATTATATTATATATAAAAAAGGCGAAAACCATCCATTTTTGGAAATCAAATTTTTAATATCCCAAAACATTCGTTCTACATGAAAATTTATGTGCGCACAATGTAAGGTTTGTGGGCAACTCTTTTTATTTTCGCCAGCTTGTGGGTTGGCCCAGTCGGCACTTTTAATTAATCGTTAATTATGGCTCATGGAAAAAGGCGTCCCCCACAGCAACGGCATCGCACCAGCCTCTCCCGCCCCCGCTGAGTGCAGTTACATGTACACAGAAGCGTTAATTAAATTTCTGCTTGCCTCTCGGCTCTCCTCTCGCGAACATCTCCTGGAACGTCGAAAGGCCAAAGGAATGGGACGCCGGGCCGGGCGATGGCTTGGTAAATAAATATCCATTTAATTTATGGTTTTAATTTTTATGACTACACAACTTCGGGGCAGACAATTTAGTAGTTTGGCGGAGCGTGGATGGAAATTTAATAACTTTGTTTATGCGCACACTAAATCATAACTAATGAGCGGCCGGAGCCAGAGTTAGAGTCTGCGATGGCCAAAATGAGATCGCAACTGGATGTGGAAGTGGAACTGGAAATGGGCTCGGAGCGAGGAATGCAGCTGGCTCAATGACAGGCCAAAACTATTTGATAGCACAAGCCACTAATTTGAGTTGAACACCTACAAGGACACGAAGGAACAACAACGACAAAGGCGTGCCGGTGAAAAGGGCTCGTTCGAAAATTGAGGACCTCCAGCTGATTTGGCCGAAGGCAAATTGCATCCTCGCAGCGGGAGGATGCCCAGGAAACCCCGGTGAAAAGGACCCGTACCAGGACCTTTGACACGGGCCCCGCGGGACAATGCCTCACAAATTGTCCAGCTAACTTCAGCTTTCAGATTGTTGTCCTTTCTGACAGGCGACTAAAAAAAAACTGCGCCCCAAAAAAGCAACTCCCACGAACAGATACTTATTTCTTTGAATAACTTTCCGGCATTTTTCTGCTTCCATTTCCGCCGCCGGGCTTGGAGATTGCCGCCAGGAAAAGCTATCTCAGATTTCCCAGCTCATCATATCAGATTATCAGCCCGGAGATCTGGTTCTGTCGGCTAAAGACAAAAGTTATCTCCTTTCGTTAATCAAACGTGGCTCGGAAAATACTCTCCCAGCCCACGACAAAAACAAAATGTCAAGAGGACATTAGCATATGCCCCTCCAAAGGGCGAGACCCGAAAGGGTTATGATAAATGTTACGACCGATTAATAATTGTTAACTAAGCCAAAACGATACCGATCCCCAGGCGAGTCTGGCACAAGACCAGTCCGCCACAAAATGGAGTATTAATCGCAGTTTTGAAGACTCGGAGCTCGGAGAAGAATGTTCTACAAAAACTATGACGGAAGGTAGATGCCCTAACTCAAGACATTTATATTTTTGTATATATGTATATTAAATCCTCCGTTTCTCTCTATATGTATATTAATCTGTTAGATCTCTGGAAGAAATCATGATTTGCGTGTCCTTATTTCCAATCATCAATGTACACAACCCTGAATAATAGGGTATTGAAGCCAGGGAACCACAACAACCTGAACCGCCAAGCATTCTTGGCTAATAAAATTGTTAGACAGATAATCTGATATTGATATTTTTCTCCGTTTTCATTGCCTGCTGTTGCCTTGCCGCGAGACATCATTTGTAATCAATAAAACGAAATTAAGCTCGTCTCTAGGCGACGCCTGGCGATGAGCCCTTTGAGATAGCGGCATCTAATTCCGAGACCCAACCGGAGACCATATCCCTTCCAGTCCAGGCCAATCCAATCCAAACCAAACAAACAAACAAACAAGCAGACAAACGAGCCAAGGAGATCGACCACAATCGGCGGCAAGTGTAAACACGTGGAATGGCTGACAAGCGGGGCAAAAATGCAAGGTACCCCGGAAAGGAACTCGGTAAGGCCTCTCGGGGCGATTATCCTGCGGCACACGCAGTAGGAGGCTGATGCCCACTGACCTGGACCCTCATCCTCTCGAAAATCCATCTAATTAAGTTTTAACGGCACTTGCTAAACATTCGACCTGTTTTGGCCCGCTGTCCGCCCTCGCAATTTGGTCCTTTCTCTCCGGCGAGTGAGACTTCAAGGGGCGTGTGCAAAAGGACTCTCTCTGGAAACTGTGGTTCTCTGTTTGATTTTAAAATGGGATTAAATTGATTTCCCGCTACTCGACACATCAGTGCCTCGACCTACCTGCGTTAGGTGTCCTCCATGTCCTGCTAGGTGTGATGAGGTCAGCAGTTTTCGGACATCAATGATGATTGGCCCAGGGATCACTGTCGGAACGCTGGCTGGGGATTGAAATGTTCCATGAAATTGTTCAACCTAAGTGCAGGGGACACCTGATAGGGATACTGTAGCTGTCACTCCCATGAAAATCTACAACGAATGTTTGTTTTTGGAATAAAATACCATCTAGAAAGAAAATCGACGTTGTTTTGACTTCAGGTTAAGGTGGAAAGCAATTATTTTTAATAGCAAACATATTTAACTAATTTAAGAAGAAAACAAATAGTTTAAAACGAAAAAAGTTTTCGAGGAATTAAATGAGTAATATTAGTTATAAATCGTGGGACAATATATTCGAATATTCAATTTGTAAGTCATTGAACCTAGTCACATAAAACCTAGTGATTTCTTAAATTTTCATATTTTTAAAATTTCATATCTGGTTCCCACAGATATATTTGAAGTTTACTTTTATTGACCATAAAAGAAATGCATCCGGAAATTTTGAACCATCAAAAAATATATACAACTGTCAAAAAATATTCAATCAATTTCCGCACCTCTTAAAAAGTCATTCCAAGCTCGGTTTTATTCCTAGCAACGCAAAATTGTTAGCTTAACCCATAAGTCGACGGCAGGATCCCTTCGATCTGCAACCCTCTGTTCCGGGGTTTTAGCAATTTTTACTTCATTGCATAAATATTTATGCGCATTCGAAAGTGCTCAGCCAACATCTTGGAACGCCTGAAGCAGCTAGCAAATATTTGACAAAATACAAAGGAAAGCGAGGCGAATCACCATGTGTCAATGGCGGGACAAGGAGCTGCCAAGGACCCTCATTAGGGCAAAAGAACAAGGAGCGAAAAGCGACCGAAGTTTTGCCTGAAGAAAAGCGGAACAAAGGACCCGAGCCCCTTTTGGAGGGGCGTGTCGACCGACTGAGCAATTAGGGAAGGAAAGGTGAGGAAATATTCATGCCATATAGGGCGGATCGGCGGGGAGGGTCGGTTCGAGTCGGCAATATAATTGTCGGTGGTGGCTAGGGGCAAAAGGCAAAGTCCAAAGGACATTTGCGAGCGAGAAAAGAAGCGGTCGCAAGACGCTGACATTTACTTGACTGCAAATGCGCGGAATCGAAATCGGGAAATCTGATATGCCCGGAAGTTGGACAATTGGCCCGACTATATAATGGGGGTCGCCTTCTCCGGGTCGGGGTCTTGGAACTCCTACTTCTGGAAAGTATAGAGGAAGGTGTGCAATTATATTTGCGTTGCCGTTTTGACTTCCAACTCCAACATCCAGCCCTCCCGAAAAGCGCGCCAGAAACTTTCTCACGCTACATTTGACAACTTCCGGGCTCTGGAGGTCGAAGTCCCGGAACTCACTCCCTAGTCGGCGTTTACATTTATGGAACGGACTTTGTTTTTTGGCAGCTTTTATTTTCGCTTAGTCGCAAATGCGCATTCGGTTGCACATTTTTGTGGTGGATTTTCATTGAAAAGTGTTCAAGTGGAAGTCGTTAGGCTTTTCTACTGACTCTCGCTACTGCCCTGAAGTGGCTTTTGCCTTTAACACTTTCCGCTCAAGTGTTGGTCCTTCGCTGGCGGAAAGAAAGGGAGTTACATTTCCTCAAGTTGTTGACTCCTCGAAAGTGGAATGAAGTGGCCTCCGACCAGAGGCTGCAACTGAGGCTAATGAAGCCGAAGACTGTCCTCGACGGTTGAAGGACAAGGCCATAACCCTCAAATGGAACAGCTGCAGAGTGATTCTCACTAAAAATCCATGTTAACACAGCTTCAGCCTTTATATAATGGTAAGAATAATATTTTAACTAACAACTAAATAATAGTAATAACTTAACAGACTTACTCTTTTAATTGTCTAAAAATCTGATAATATTCAGAGAATAGTTTTGATTAGTGATAATTTTCTTATTATTTAGAAACTCATAACATCCATCATAAACTTTTTATATCTTTTTACAAAACCACAGATGTTTTCGGGCTTAAAATCCGAAGCAATGCCTAACAGAAGATGCTGTTACTGCACACCCTCTGGTATCATGTGACACCCAATATATAAGCTTAATTCCCGTTGATTAAAACAACATTCGGGCTAATTGAGTTCCCATAATGCGGCAGAAGCTGAAAAACAAACAGATCAGACCAAAAAGGCTCAAAGTCAAAGGGAAAGGAAGGCCAAAGCCTAAACTCAAACAGAGACTCGAACGCTAGGGGAACGAATCCCCAATCCGATTGCACTGGGCCCGGCAGGATATCCGTGTCACTTAATTGTACGACACTTTATTGGATTTTAAAAAGGACGACGGCGTTTCTGTCGTCACGCCAACGACAAGGAAAAACAGCCACGGACGCGAGTAATTAAATTTCCCGTGGAGCCGAATTGGATCAAGGCGATGACGATGACGCACTTCGCCGAGAGAGGAAGCCAAATGGATTTGATTGAATTAATGCAATGTTTCCATAGCTACACAGAGAAAAGCACCTAAAATGACTATTTTTAACACATCTTCTATAGAAATTGTTTTTCTCATCGGTTAATTTCAAAAGTTTGGGAAAAAAAACTATACAATTTGAAAACATTACTCAGATATATGAATATGAAATTTTTGTCATAGCTATCTGCTATTTATCTACTTTGATTTCCTCTACATATTTTCAAATATTTTAAAAACTGTTTGCCATATTATGATAACCATATTTGAAATGGTTTTTAATTTTAGTTAATTTCAGAGAGATTAAAATTGTTTTAGAATAGAAGTATACATTTTACTAGTGTATATTGATGATCAAATATGATATATGATGCATTCTTTTAGACACACTGCGTAGTTCTAAATAGAAAAATTACGTCACAATCCAATGCCAGAAGTGATTCTTCTGTGTCCTATTTTTTAGGTAACCTGAAATTGTTAAGTTAGCTCAAAAAAAATACAAATAAATATGTATTTTGAGTATTTGTTTTCCGTGCACTGATATGCTGGCTTAAATGTCGCCAATGATGATGATGCCGACGCCTAGATCCTGGTGGGGAGTCCTGACCCCACAGTCCCCATCCCCGACCCTGTTGATTCCGGTGGACCTGAACCAACCAATTGCCAAGCTGCGTGAGCGTCTCGTATTTGCTTCGTCCTGATGCTCGGCAGCCGCACGACAGGATGTGCGATGCCTTCGCTGCTTTCGCTCCCCCGTGGATTGCCTGAATGCGGCGCTAAAATTTTGGGGGTGTATCAATTTCGATTCATTGCCATTTCGGTCGTTGCCGCTGTCCCCAATCGAGAGGGTGGATTTGCACCCTCAACATTTAGGAACATTGTTGTTCATTTTGCACTTAAGTGCTGCTTCTATGTACTCCCCCCGAAAAGGGCAATTTTGGGGTTTGTTCAGCGCTTCCTTGTTGTTGTCGCAGCGAACAATAAAAATCATTCAAGTGCCATATGTTCAGCCACCCTCGCACCCCCTCGCAGCTAATAGCTGTGCCCTCTCGTGGTTGGGGCAATTAAATTGTGTGCCCCGATAATATAATGATTACACACATGACACAATATGATTATACGATTTTATTATTAATTTATGGGAATAGAATGGTAGGGGATGTTAGGATGTAATGTAATATCGACAAGGTTTAGTGTTGATTGATGGCATATTTTTGATTACTAAAGTAACTACTCATTAATAGCAATGTTTGCATCAAAGATGGGAATTCGTAAATTGAATTTGAAAATATTTTCAATACTTCTAACAGAAGCTACTTTTACAAGATCTAAACGAAGTTTAAGCAAAAAAAACATATTAAATGTTAATTAAATCAGAGAAAGACCCCTTATACAAAGCCTAATCTATGTTTGTTTAACAACAACAACTTTTAAAATTACCAAACTATTAAGCAAGGGCCATGTTTATAATTGTTTTCATGTTTTCTCACTGCCATCGTTAACAATGCTAATGATTTACTTGGGACTACGAATTAATTCCAATGAATTGTGCTTGTCTTAACGATTACAAATATGAAGTAAAGTTTACCTCAACAGAATCGATCACTCTCGAATGCCAAAAATCAATTATAGTTACGAACAATGCCCAATGACGTACCGCCTCCGAGGGACTCACACAATAAAGATAATGGTTACCAGAACAGGTGTTTCACACAATTCCTGATAAATGTTGGATCGTGGATGGCCAACAAAAAAAAAAAAGAACACACATTTCTCAAAACGCGGCCCAAATGGCAGTCAGTCATTTGGACTTGCCTTCTCGACGTTGGCCCAAAGTGATGCCTGCTAATTAATTTGGCTCTAAAGGAGCCGGGCAGCCCAAAGGAAGATCGTCGAGTCGTCCAGGGCCGCCCTGTGATGTGCTGTGCGTTTCTTGTTTGCGTTGTTAAATGGTGGGCAATATTTTAAACTTAATTAATCAAGCAAAGCCCTCCGTCACGCCTCCAGGCCTCAGGGCCTGATGGATGTTACGAGATGTTAAAGGAGGCTGAAAGCGCTAAACGGAGGCGGACAGTTTGCCCAGCATTTAGTGGCTCTATTAAGGTTCAGAGTGCTCGGCGGCCAGTAGGGATCCCAACTGAAGGCGTTGCATTGTGCTAATATATTTTTAACAAACTTGTTTTGATATCCTCAGCATATCTCAGCCGGGAGTTAATTTTAAAATCAAGATTTAGCATTCATCTAGATGAAAACACTTCGGTACATATTTCATTACCGTTTAAACCACTTTACTACGATTCAGAACATTGATTTATTACTTTACTGTCCTTAAAAATCGAGCTTTATGATTGTTAAACCTGAGTAATTGTACACAAAGGATATATGCTCTCAATATGTATCTATTTCGAGAAGTTTGCACTATTTTATACTACCTTTAAGTAAAGAGGTTCTCTTATTTATTTACTTTTTCTCAAATTAAGTTAATTTTCTTGTCACCAATATTCATTTCTTTATGTTTCATTTTATACCCATGAATAATTTTCTTAACGATATTCAAAGTCATATTATATAATCTTATAATATTTTCATTTTTATTTTTTAACTTTTAATTTTCGTGTCACCCAATATTCATTACTTCCTGTGTACTTTTATACCCATGAATAATTTTCTAAATGATATTTGAAGTCGTATTATACAACCATATAGTTTTTCCATTGATTTTTAACTAAATGCCGTCTAAATTTGATCGATTATAATAGATTGCAGTACATGTATCTTATGTATATTTAACTTTTAAGTCATGTGTATTAAATGACAGCCTCTGGATTTCAAACACTTTATTTTCAAAACCTCTGATAACACAATTACACTTATTTCCTCGTTACTTATCTAATTACAACTCTGTTATCGCTTGATTGCTACCCACATGAACGGGCCGCCCTCCCTCTCTCACACTCATGAAGCCCATTAAAACTAAAATGTTGACAAGATAAGGCGACAAATTACCTGAGCGGGACGGAACGATTGGGAAGGCGAGTGTGTGACCAATTCCAGGGCTACGGAGGTTCCGGTCCCAGTTCCATTCGGAGTTTTTTGGGCATCGCCCGAGGCTCGTTTGTAATGCGACACCTCCGTGTGAAAATTTATGGCCCTCAGGTTCAGATCCGAGTTGCATTCGAAGTTCAACTTGATAGAGGAACCTATTTATACCCTGCGCTTGCCGTATTGCTGTGTTTATGGCAAATTGCTTTAATTCATCATAACGCATAAAAAAGGAGAGGAAATACGAAATAAACAATCTATTAGGCAACCCGTCGTCATTGACGTATTACAAGACGTCATGCGAGCGTCCCAGCCGAAGCCTTTGCCTCGTGCCACGTGAAGGGATAATGTTGAGTGCTCTGCTGTCCTCCCTCGTCCTCCCAGGAATTATGGTAATGCCGCAGAAGCGTCCTCTGAAGACTTATAGAGCATGGCCAATTTTGAATGTGGCTCTTTTTGGTCGCTGCCTCCGATGATTAAGTGGCCCAAGCCGATGACAAATTGTGACTGAAGATGCGAGCTCAATGTGTGCTGGCTCCTCGCACTCGCACTCCTTCTGTGTATCTTTAAATTGGTCTCGCAGACCACTTGACCCGTCGTTTGGGAAGGCGGGAAGTACTTCAAGTTATAGGGTGAAATTATGAATTTGGAATGCTAGTGAATCCATCCGACAGATAATACTTCTGAATAAGGCAAAATCACCAGTGATTTTACTATAAAAGAAAATCGCTGTGCCTCAAAAGCATTCCTTCCGCTTGCATGATTTTTATATTGGCGGAGAAAAAAATATATTTGATATTGATATCAAAAGATATGGCACAGTTCCTAACCTATAATATATGTATCATGGATTAGTAATTATATATAATAATTAATAATTAATAACTATTTTCCAAACTATTTTCTTTCTTAACACAGACAGAACGTAGCGCATCCCACATCTCAGCTAACTTGTCAAAATCAAGAAATCTCTCGCTGAATGAATTTCGTTGCGCACTTTGCGGTCATCCCACAAAAAAAAAAAAACCCGTTGGTCATGGAACAACCAGGAGGCCACCCTCATTTTGACTAATTTATTTGATTTCGCTCACATGCTCTTGGGTAAAGCGAAAGGGAGATGATACACAGTACTTTTGTTTAATCAAAGGCAATTGTTCATTTCAGTGATTACATGTTCACTCGGTTTGTTGTCACCGTTGCTGTGGTTGCAAACATATTTTTAGAGCTTGAGGTGGATTTTTAGAAAGGGAATAAACCGTTTGATTAGACTCCCCACCTTGAGCCTGGAGTCACAGAAGACAAGTAATCAAATCCAATGAGTGAATACAAATAAATTGTAATGAAAACCTCTGTAAGGAAATCTGTGTAAGCTAATTGATTGCTTTATCCAAATTACAATAATTGAACTATTTATTATTGTATAAATTTTAGATATATGTTTTCCTTTTTGATGTCATTAACTAGTTGTTCGGTTAATAATATTGAAATTATTAAAATTTTTCTTTTTCTAGTTATCCCTTGCTCTTTATTTAGTTGACCGAGACACATCATCTGACAAAAGACATGAAAAAAAAAATTGAAAATAAAAAATTCGGAGATGATTTATGATTTATCTGTTTCAAATTTTAAATACTCTTCACAAAAAACTATGTTATTTGTCGGAAGAATTCTGTCGTTTTTAGTAAATATTCTTCATCTCGACTTTAGGGTTGCTTAATCATATGTTATAATTGTACAATCCAATCTTAGTTTAAAAATTATTTATACTTCATGTATAGAGCATCTGCATCCTCAACTAATGAGAAAATATTCGAATGGTCTTGCCGGCGAACAAACCGAAAATGAACAAAAAAAAAAACGTCATTAATTTACGCATAAAATTTTATAATTTATGACAATGTGAGGTGTAGCTGGAGCGCCGGCTCCAACTCAAACCCAAGCTCCAAGCCGATCTCCATCCCCAGCCTTCGGACCTCGGACCAAAAACTGGCCAGTAAATGAAGTCTGAAGATGGCTGGACACGGGTTGCTTTTTGTTGGACGTTTCTCCTCCGCTTGTGGCTCATTGGGGTCCTCCAGCATAAGCGACTTTTATAATTATGTCTACGCATAAAAATCACATAAATTTGTGCATAAATGCAACAACAATAACGAGCCCTACATAATAAATGATGGCGCTTAAAATTTTCAACATCTCCATGGAGACAAAACGATAAAAATCTCTGTTTGAAGTTCAACTCACTCCCGAAAAGAGATCGAAGTCAGGCACCGGTCAAGTGCTTCGATCAACTTCTTATACTTATAATGAATGAATTAATGTTTTTTTCGGGCATAACATTTATAATGCAACCTAAAAAAAAATGTGGTCCTTTTGTCATTAATAAAAATCAACATTTGATTTAATTTTTTTCTGGTTTGACTGGGTGTTTTTATTATTTATGGTAGTCGGCGCTACATAGCGCCGTTTGACTCCGCCAAATGAGTTATTTTTTCATTGGGCTTTTGGGGATTTATTTTTAGAATCAAACATTGTTAAGTCGGAGGTTAGGAAGAAAACAATAAATGATCTCGTGTAATACTCAAAGATTGATTGATTAAACTGAGAGAGGAACACATTTTAATTCCAAGTTGGACATTAATTTCTAGCTTTAAGAATCATTTTCTTATGGTCTTAAAAATAAGACCAGTTTTAACATCAGATTTTGAAGTGGAACTTTAGATATTTCAATAATTTGGCGATACCGCGTCATAATTTTTAACTCTATTGTGGTAAATTTTTTGTTCATTTATTTATTATAGATGTGAAACATATATATATAAATTTATTAACAGAAGTGCATTTAAAGAAATGGTTTTGCTTTAAAATATCTTCTCTTAATTATTCCAGAGAGAGTCGCAGTAATGTTTTCCAGAGTTTTCTGATTTCTCACGCATCTCATACCTCAGGATGATTCATTCGTAACCAAACCAAAGTGCAACGATTTGATGTAAGATATATGTATATATCCACAAGCAAGGATATACATATAGGCACTGATATATGAGCTCGCCCTGAAATACTCCACTCAGTTTTGACATTTATATTTATTTCAACGTGCAGCGGTCTGAGCTTCTCCCAATGCAGCTTGAATTATAGCCAATGGACACGCAAAGGTGGCCAAAAGATGGCTCTGTCTGCTCCCGCTCCTCCTCCGCCTGCCCACACATGGCATATGGAATATGGCACGGATTCGATGGATGAGCGTGACGTTGGCCCGGACTTGTTCTTCTCTGTGTCAGGGCGCCCGCAAGGAATGCGCCACAAATAAAGTTAAATTAATAATATCGCACTTTAGCTGTTTCTGCTCTTGCTGCTACAGTTTTTATTGTTTCTCTCCGGCTTTCTTTATTTTCTTTCTTTCGTTCTTCTTTTTTTCTTTTTATAAGAGAAATAAATGTCAAGGAGCAAAGCAAAATATTATATTTGCTCAGACCAGATGGGTCTCTTCTGGTGCGTGTGGCTCAGAAAGTTTGCCGAGTGAAAAATTACACAGCGGAATGATAAATAACAAACCTCGAATCGAAGGTAAGGCGCATAAAAAACAGCCATATTGCCAAGCAAAGTGTTCCCTTAAGGACTTGTGGGATCCATAGCGGCTGTGCCCAAGAGAGGTTGAGTATCACATGGGAAAGGTAAGAAAAGTAAAAAACCTATTAGACCTATTATTTTATATTCATATTTTACCTGAATTTTAGAAATACGTTTAGTGTCATCCTACTCTTTTGTGTATGGTTGATGTTGGTGGAATTCACAACGAAGGCCTCTAAATATTAGGTTGTAACCTAAATTTAAATGGATATTTATTAAAAGAAAAGTATTTCGGCTTGTTTTGGTTTTCCAACAATGTTTTAGGACTTTCTTTCAAATAACTCGCACAGAATAGATGAAAGCGTGGAAAATCTTTTAGATAGATCTTAAATGTAAATCGTTCAAGACCATACACACATATAAGGGGAATGTCGAATTATATATTTAAAATATTCTAGTAAATTGGACACTAATCGGAGTTTTAGTGCGGATTATTAATGTATTTAGTGTTTTAAGGCTTTTGTGTGATATTTCAATTTATTTCGATTTATGTAACATTGTTTCTTGTAACTCTTGGATTATATTTAATTTTTATTGAATGGGTTCAGAATAGGAGATACTGAAATTTAAACTTGGACTCGTTTTTTACAGTTCGTTTCATTTGGGATATTGTCAAAGAAATGGTGGCCCAGGGCTAATCCTGAGTTAAAGTACATAAAGTACTTAAAGCATAACATGAAAATAAAACGGATCATTGTGTGTGTTAAAAAAACTTCCTTGTTACCTTGAGGACGGCGTTGCAAAACGCCTTGAAGTATGCAACACAAATTAATTTGATCTAAGCCATCTGCTCCTCCTTTTACCATGGACAGCGTCACCAAAGCAAATTAAATAATGTGGAATTTACAATTTAATAAAAAACATTTTTCCCTGTCCACCGCCTCCCCGCGATGACCCTTTACCCCACACCCCTGCAGGGCCTCCCAGCGGGTAGCCCTAGAAAGCGGAAATGCTGAAACAGCGAAATATTTCACGCCTTCTTTAACATACTTTATTAAAAAACAAGAAAGGTGGCTAACTTTGGCACGCCGAAGTTTATATACCCTTGCCGTTTTTATAATAACAATTAAACAATGTTATCAATTATGTTCAAAACGTTTAATAGTACCTATCATTATTTTCAGGTACTTTTTTAAGACCTTTTGTGAAATTTTCGTAATTCATAAATCATCAATAAAAGTCATAGCTCAGAGTTGGTGAAAGTATTTTAAAAACTAAGAAACTGAACTTTAAAAAATGTTCTATAATTTCTATACCAGCTATGTGTAAGATATGGCAGACCGATCAGACCTGCAAGACATAAACTAAGAGAGTAATATAAATAAAGGACAGACGAAAAAGTGGATACGCGGGTGGATAGTGCGACTCGATTGTGAAACTGATTAAGAATAAAAAGAGTTGCAAACTCTTTACTAAAATCAATATACTCCTTGCGAAGGTATAACAATTACAGTAGTAGGCCATAGATTCTACACCTCATATACGACACTTTTGTAAATATGTACATATGTATGTATATGTAACATGGTAACCAAAGCACACCCATCACAAAAAAAAATTGAAAAGCGAACAGGAACGTTACGTTGAATAATAACGAGTATTGTGAAGAGTCAAATCAGAGCGCTGGAAAGCGGCGGGGTGTCAGCGCGGGGTTCGCACATCTGTGATACTTTTATGTAGCGAAAACCAACAACATCGGCGGCAAATGCCGTAATAATAGTTGCCAAAAGCAATTAGACAAACTAATAAAGGCAAATCCCCACACAAAGGGTCAAAGGGAGGGAGTGAGTGAGCCGGAGAGTGAGCCGGGCCTCATGGGTGACCGCGGCGCACGGCAGTGCGAGCAGGATGCACAGTGGCACTGTCTCACCTCACTTAGGCCTCGAAGAATACAGCAAACCCCCAATGGCGCCGACCAAGCGAGACGGCGATAGTGTGGTGAGCTGCTGCTGTTGTCGCTAGCCATGCGTTTTATAATACCCTGTTCCAAGATCATGGGTATATTTGTGCTCAGTTCTAATCATTAAACGATTACATGTATTTAACATTTGTATACTGTCGAAGTCATTATTATATATAATTATATATAATCTTACGGATCTAGAATACGGTATTAAAAGGCTGCATATTTATTGAACAATATTTAAACCGTAGCCTTCATATTTTTAAAACAATCGTTACGCCGTCCTAAAGAACTGTGAACCATCCAAAACAGCTTTTAAAATTTGGAAAAAATCTTTAGTGTCTCCGAGAAAAAAAAAAATGTTTAGTTTTCAACATATTTTTTCTTCTACTTTAAAATACAAATATTTTATATAATTTCAAAATTCAAAAAAATCATATGACTGTAGCTGCCAAAGAAACGATCTATAAGTGTACAGTAAAACTACATTTTACTATACATGTAAAAAATTAATAACTGTAAAAATAATATCATTATGAATGTAATTCATACAATAGATATGGATGGATTAAAAATGATCCAAATGCAATCTGCAAGGGTATACAAACTTCGGCGTGCCGAAGTTACCTTCCTTTCTTATTTAGATTAAAATATCCCAAAAACCAGATTTACGTTTGGCGCATCAAATATATTCTTAAAAATATATTTTGGTTCTTGGTTTTTACACTTTTTCAAAATATTTTGGCTTGTCTAATTCTTCGTTTAAATGACCCGAAATTGTTAAACCTAAGAACCACGATAAGATAAGATACCTAAATATTGAGTTTTTTTTTATCTTTGCAATAACTACAACAAGCAGCCATATCTTCTGTGACCTATTTATCGAATGTTCTACAGGGTACTACGCTGCCGAAGAAGCCGCAAATAAATCATTCACCGTGTAAAAAGCTCAGCCATGGGAAATGAATTCTAGAGAGGAGCATTCCAGAAGTCAAGAACGCATAAAAACAAAATCACATTGCGCCCCTAGGGCCTAGGCAAGAGTATATTGCTTCTGTATGATCATGTGAGCTCATACTATATACATTATTACATAAAAACTTATGTATGTATGTTTGGTTGGGTGATCGTTTTTATGCTCATACCTTCCTTCAATTCGATCCCCCTGACCCGCCTGCCCCTGATACAGTGTGCAAAGTTCAACGTAATTGCGTCTAAAAGTGCGTGTACTTCAGCATTTTACTTTATATATTTCTTTTTTCCCGAGAGTGTTGAGCCTTTGTTGTCGGCCTTTTGCCGTTACAAATATGTTTTGAAAGCAAAGTCATGCTGGATCACAATAGCCGGGGCAACTACATATGAGCATGGGCTCATTCATACCTTTCTAATGCTCAGAAATTAGTTTTCTGAAGTGGCTTTAAATATTTCGTCTGCCTAGGCCAAATTGATATGCCTCAGTTGGTAATGAAGTGAGTGGAAAGATATTTTGAAAGAGTTTAATTTGTGGGGGGCCTGATATGAAGGAAAGGAAAATTGTTGAAAAATTAAAATGAAAGGCAAACCGAAATGGTTTCTGAAGCCGATAAAAACAAAAATAATTGCGGTATTTATGTAAATTACATACGTAAGATTCTTTTAAAATATTGATAAATTTGCTCAATATTTAAAATATAATTTTAAATATTAAAATTTTGTACTGTTTAGATTGTTCAAAATAACCTATTTGAATATTTTTCCTTTAAACTCCTTTAAAAGGCAGACAGTGTCCATTGGATCAAGTCAATTGGTTCTTATTGTCCTTTTATTTTTCATTATTTTACTATACTTGTAAAACTTTGAAAAAAAAATTAACTCTGGCAAATAAAAAATAACTTGAATTAATCATAAATTGAGGCAAACACTAGGCTGAACTTATTCTAAGATATAATATTTTCTTTAATAAATATAATGTCTATTATTTAGTTTTGATTTAAATAATTCAATATTGGATAAATAACATATTATTGTAAAACATATGTACAAGTTGGTACCATCCCCAGTTCATCAAACAACTGCTAGAAGCTTATTTAATACCCATTTCTAGGTAAGAACCCTTTTCAGCCGCCTTCACTCCCCAATTACTAGCAATAATATTATTAATTAAATGCATAAGGGACCGGTGACCAAAACAAAGCCGAACAAACAACAGAAGAAGACTGGCCATGGAAATAAATCCCGGAATGAATTGCAAACAAATTACGCCGCAGAAATGAGCTCCAGCGGTGACAAATTACAAGGAAACAACCGAGTCGCAGCGACGATGAGAAATGATGACAGGCGCGCAGAGGAGCGCAACGGTAAACTTCAGACAGGGACGGAGACACCGGCAGGAGAACGGTGTGTGAGCGGGCAGGCAGGAGTCACCGCTGCACACAATGGCAGTGCTGCTAACTTAACTGGTTTCCGGTCATCGATGTAAGTCAGAGAACTAATTTAAATAAATAAATCAATAAATGTATATAAAATATTCAAATATACATTACTTAACATTTAAACATAGATATTGCCATAAAATTTAAATGAATTTGTTTATTAACTGGCATCACCTATCACATCTATGCATTTTCGAGGGAAATCTGCTATAAGGTCTGTTGAATTGTACATGAATTGCCTTTAAAATTCGGGTAACTTTGATTGCATAATTTGACATTGTAAATAGTAAATGAATAAAAGTAACAGGAAAGGCAGCTGCTTTTGCATTTCCGTTTGAGGCTCTTTGCACCTTTTAGCACGCGTTGTTCTGACCACTTTAAGACCCCATCTAAGGGGTACACTTCCGCTGCAAATAGGCTACGACCCTGCCAATGCAATCCGTACTTGACCCCCGACCTATAGTCTCCCCCGCTGACTTGGCCCGCATGCGGTGCTTTTCACATCTCCCAGTTTCTCGACTTTTTGGGTTATTTGGGTTTTACGCTCAGATTTACATCTGTTTGCATTTTCCTCCCGCTCTGCGACCAATGTCGATGGGCGATTTGTTGTCTGTTTCAATTTGAGTTAGCATAGGGCTATTATGTCCATTAGCAAAATGTTTTCCCGAGTCTTTGTTTGGGATTTTCTACGCCATAGCTTGGTTTGTGCCAACTCAATTAGCAGTTGGCAATAGCAGAAAACCTTTATTAGGAAGCATTCTTAAGTCCCATGATCTAAACTCTTTTGCCAAAACTATAGACATTGTTGTATACATTTCAGAGCAAGACATTTGAGCAAGGAATCGCCTTATTTACCTTTAAGTATAGGTAATTTTAATACTTTGAAGGTAATTCAAAAATTTTGATTGTCCTGTCAGCTTTGAATCTTGTAAACCCGAAATCTCAATATTCTTGACATTACCGTCCAATCAATTTGACGAGAGACGGAAACTGAAAATAAACTGTACACAAAAAGCAATATATTTAAAGCCAACAAGCCGCAAAAAAACCCTCCTGGAGCCCCGCTACTCCTTTCCTGCCGGAGAGTAATCAGACCGACAAAAATATGAGACACAAGACCTTTTTGCCATCTTACGTTGGCGAAGAACCCCAAATGTGCCTGATCATGTCCTGGCACTATGGCCGCCAGTGGCTGGAGGAGCGTCAGGTTCACGAGAATAACATTAAGCGGAAGACGTACCAAGCAAAAAAATTTATTCCACCCAATATTAACAAATGGGTGGAGCAGCGGAAACCAAATATGACTCGTCGCCAACGGGCTTCGCTTGTTACTGTACACACTAGTTAGAAACTACATAAGATTTTATAAAATTTTTGAAATGGAAAAAAAAGAGACGTTAACGATTGTTGATTCCGAATAATGGCAACATATTTGTACATTTTGCATTAAAAATCATATTTAAAGTCTTTTTTAGTTACTGATTTTTGTGCTTTTCTTGGGTACGCTTCCTTTAATACTTTGCAGCTATTATATAAATATATATAATTGGATCAATTTAATTGAAGTGGAAATCAATTAAAAAATGGTAATTGAGGTGTGAAAATCATTTATGATTAAGAAATAAAGAACATCTCATAAATATTAACCGATCGGTCCTAGGACAGGATAGTTTCGTTTTCGGCACTAACCTGCGAAGTAACAGGCCTTGAATGTAAAAATTTCTTCACAATTCTAAATGGTTAAACCCTTTCAAACTGATGAGGATAATAGTATATAATAATAATAAATTGAAATAATAATTAAAGAATGGCTGGGTAACCAACTCAAAATCTTAATCTCAATCCCATTGAGAGCCTACGGTGAATCAGGAATACTCAGAATATTCACTAACTTGAACTTTGATAAAACATAAGTCAGAAAAGTATTTAAAAATTCCACAGGGCACCGGCTTGGGTAGTTACCACGGAACCCAGGCAATCCTTGGACACTTATTAAATCGAATTTCGAAAGTAATACTTAAAGTGGTTGAGTGCATGGTTCTTTAACAATATATTAATTAAGGGGATTCTGAAATCACCGGTTTCCATACAAACAGCTTATGCGATACTTTTAAATATTGACTGAATTATTGAAAACCCAAAGTTTGGCAAACAAGCTTTGGTATCTTAGATCAACTCCTTTGAACTGTTAAACCCCTCCTTAGGCAAAGCATTGTTCTTGCTTTTATTCGATATTTCCCTTGATTTTTTAAACTTTGACATTAAAAACGTTGAAATCAAACTAGTCGCCGGCTTTGTTGAGTCGTACCCTATCCGGCTAAAAGTATCGGAATGGATAGTAACTAATTCCTAATTCTATTAATTTAATTAAGATGCTTAAATGCATGATTACATCTTTGTTGTTTTTTTTTTTTTAATTGTGAGCTAATTAAAGTCAGACGCTTGAAACGAAAAGAAGGAGCTATTTCCGACATCTTGAAGTATCAAGCAACAATATAATTTAGCAAGTTCAACTCTAGAAATTTCTGTTGAAGTTTTGTGACATTTAATTGCAAATATATTCACTTTCATTTTAATCTTCGTTAAAAGTAATTCAAGTAGGCCTTGACCTATTTAACAACAATCAACTAGGAGCCCAGTCAGACAAGGTCGACACAATTACAAATAGAAACGGAGAAAACTGTTCACACCAAAAATGACGTCGGGGCCTAAAGTTTGGAGCCGCTCGCAGCTCATCCGGGCAAAGGATAATGACGGGGCTATCCAGCCGCCGGCTAAGCGTCCGGAACCCATTCCGGAGATGTGCGAAGAGGGGACCGTGATGGGCTGGCTGCTCGGCTGGGAGTACGGCCGGAAGTGGCTGGAAAAGCGCGAGGAAATCTTACGGCACCGCGCCATGGTAAGCAAGTTTGGGCGCATTCCGCCGGACTTTGAATGGTGGCTCAACCAGCGCCGGCCGGTCTTGGTGCGCAAGCAGAGATTCCGCAAGAAGACAGGAGCTCGTAAAGTGATCACGGCCTTTAACGTTGCCAAGGAGTTGCGTGAAGCCCAGAACCGCAAGGTCTTAGAGAGCCTGGCCAAAACGCAATAGAATTCAAACTCAATACATTTCAATGTGTCCATTTAAAC
>VNJS01013936.1:0-18933 GCA_008042575.1 Drosophila watanabei | reverse complement strand
TTCCATGAACCGTTTGCGTCAAACTGAGAGTTTTTTTCTGTGTTTAACGCCGCATATTTTTAATTTGACTTCGAAATTAATAAAACTTTTAACATTTTTCTATTCGTTAATCAATTTTATCTAATCTAAACTATTGTAGCAAACTTTTTTATGAACCTAAATAATTTTCCTTGACCAAAATGTAGAAAACCACAAAATTCATCAAAAAGTTTGAAAATATTTTTATTTTTTTTTTTTTTTAGCTTAATTAAACTATTTTTTTTATATTAATTAAGTAAAATTAAGTAAATAATATTAACATTAAAATATGCGTAAAATTTTTTTTTATATTTTTATTTTTATTTTAAAGTTGAAAATTTCGAAATTTTGTGTTTGACCCTCTTATGCACCCATTTCTGGTAGGCGTGGCAAGTCCATTTTTGCACCAACAAATTCTGTGGGTATCTACTTTACAATGGTAAAGGTTTCAAAAAATTAGAAAATTTATTTCAAAAGTTATGATTTTTGCAACGTGTTTAGGCAGAATGCCCCACTGTGCGGCGGCGGTGGCCATTGATTGCAATTATTTTCAGGGCTAGATCCGCCGCGTCGGACGTAATTGCGACTCAATTGATACATTAACTGATTGGTCCCGGCCGGGAATCGAATTAGAGTCGATTAGACATTGATTCTTGCGAGGCGAATCCAAGCTGTGCAAGGTGTCCTTAAAAGTCAAGGGATGAAAATACATTGTAGGAGCCCTGGGAGAGAAATTCAAGTGTCCCGACTTTGTTATTCCCTAGATTCAATGAATTACAGGGTTAAAATATGATTATAAAGGGTCATAATAATACTTAAAAAGGAAAGGTTTATTACAATAACATTTCGTTAATGTATCGTATAATTTAACGCTCTCAGCTTTAGTGCTACATAGTTAAGTACAATAAACTTTAATTAGTGTATAACTGCATTTCAAAACTTAAAAACAAACCTTAAAAAATAATGTCTAAAACTAAGCTGTCAAAAATGTAAATTAGATTAAATATGTTTTCAACGTTTATTATTCCATTTTCATGCTTATAAAGGATATAAAAAAACCGAGCTACCAAAATTGTAAGTTAAATTCTTCTTTTAGACATAATTTTTCATGAATTTAAACTCCAAATTTAATAATTTAAACATAAATATTGATCACTTCTTCCCTAACAATCGATATATACCCCATAATACCAGATATAAGTACAGGTAAGAGCTCTGAACCGAAACCGTTGAAACCTCAAAAACCGAAACCGAAAATGCACTCTCCCAGGCTCCACACACTCACATTCGCAGGACACTCAGACACACATGGCACTGCCGTTAATTCGCCGTAACACACACACACTGACAACATTGGCGCCGAAAATGAATTCAATTAATTAAATTAGTGTTCAGTCGCACACCAAATTGGAAATGGTAATGGAAAAGCGATAGTGAGGAAGGGCTAACTCTACGAAGCCCTACTCAGGCACATATCTAAAGTCTCTTAATTAAAAGAGGATGGAATACTTAATCAAAGTTTAACAATTCTTAGATATCATTGTGTAGTTTTTAAGCTATATAAAATTGTATAAATAGTCTTAATATTGTCAAATATATACATACATATAATTTTCACGTCGAAACCCCTAAAAAAATAACTATTGACATTTTGATCTTAAATATTCAACGTCTAACTTGATTTAATTTTATCAAAGCTTTACCTTTACTGTATGACTTGTAAAAGTAAAATATATGTACGTTATAAGTATAATACCAGAAGTTTTTATAAAATTTATTTCTTATATATGGTCTCTAAGTTAAAAGATTTAAATTTGCTCAGATATATGTTTGACATATTCCAAACTCATGTTTAGAAAATGAACTGAATAAAATCATATTTTTGATTAATTATAAAACTAATTAGGTCTTTCATTTTATCTGATAATGATGTTCTTCTAATTAAGCTATTAGAGCTTGAGTTTCAATAATTTTATTTATTATTTGATTTTCCCATTCATTAAAGCATTTTAGGGATTAAGGACAGCATGTCGCCAGATTAAAATATTTATAAAATATTTAATTGCCAGTTTGGTTATTTCGAGTTGAGGTTTGCTTGTAGGTATTAACTAGAGAAAGTAAACTCAGTACTGTTATTTTTGTTGCGAAATTTTCCATAACGCCAAAGTAAAGCTTGTCACTTGAAAAACAAAAATGTCAATAAACTTTTTAGCAGATCAGAAGCTATATCTTATACAGAGATTACTTAGGGACAATCACAGTCAAAATGGTTAACTTTGCAAATTAAATTTGTTTTTAATTTGTAAAAATAGAAAGAAAACTCAAACTTAAACTGGGAAAGGTCACGTTATTTTTTTCCAACTATAAATAAACATTTCCATAATTAACAAAACATTTATTTTTTTTTCATCTGCCTTTAGTACCCTTGTTTGGTTACAGACATTAAACCCGGTTATAATGCAGACAACTCAATTATTAACTTTCATGAATGGCCGGCAAATTTTGCAAAGCGACAGCCTTTACTTTTTACTTTTTGGTATTTTAACTTTTATTTTATTTTTTTTTAATTCGCTGCCTCTCGCATTTCTGCTTCGATTTTTCGCTGCCGGCAAATTGTATTAAACGTATATAATTAAGTTGGCCCAACTGGAGGTAATAAATTATGACCCACCGACGGCGATGGCGACGGAAACTTTTTCCCGATCGCCATCCGCCATCCGCCGCCGCCGCCGACAGACAAATCGAATTAGCGACAAATGTGTTCATTTTTGTTGCTGTTGTGTGTTTGTAGTGTGTTAATGTTACCAATTTAAGCTCATTCGAGGCCTGATGAAGGGTTTAAATGGCCGGCGGCGGCGGAACCCATGTTAAATGCTAATCCCTAACAGCTGTTCCATAAGTCAAGTGAGATGTCATGCGAGCAGCGGACCGAGAAAAAAAAGGTTTTTATAGTCGACGTTCATCATGGCATGAATTACGGGGCGTCAAACTGTCAAGCACCCAGGACCCCATCCACTTCAAGCAAGACAGATGAACTAGGACTCTTTTTCCATATATGATGGGTGGGGGGAGCGGCGGCTCTACTATTTCCCGGTGACTATTGCTATTCATAAAAATTGCTCAATTCCGCTGGCGTTTGCTGGTTTACGCGATCATCCTCCCTTCCTTTTTTTCTGTATTTTTTTCACAGGCTTTGTTTCATTTTATCACGAAAAACACCCCCTCCGGCAGAGATTTTTCATGCAAACAAGTGATATTTTTGTTGACAACCCGCTGTCCCCCCTCGAAAGGACAAAAACAAAAAAAAACACCACATCCCGCATGTTAGGCTGGCAAAGGGAGTCCTGCAGGCCAAGTGGGTTGAGTGGCTTGTTTATACTGCAGCAGCAGCATCGCAGCCAAAAACACAGTCAACCGGCCAGAAACTGCGCTTAAAACTGCCGCCGGTTTGTTTAAAAGAATTATGCCTAAAATTATGCGATGCCATGTGTGTAGGGACTAACGAAAATGTTCGAGAAAAAAGTAAAACAAAAATATTTGCACAGTTGGCAGAAATTTCACAGGCCATAAATTACTATTTGATTCAATTTTTCGGCCCGCAAACACATGTCCTTATGTACAAAAAAGAAAGGAATTCTAGTAAAATAATAACAATATTTAGTTGCAGCTGCAGCAACAATTTGTGCAACAGTTGCAAGTTTGCACTTAATCTTCTCCCCGAAAACAACATGAGAGGATTTAATACTGGGAAAACAAACACAGAAACTTTAGAAATAAATGCATAAAATTGAAGTCAAAGGAAACTCTAGAGACACAGAAAGTCATTTCTTTTCCAGGGAAAATTAAAGTCAAATATGCTCAAGGGAAAAGTAAAGTTCTCCATTATTTATTTATTAATCTCTGGCTTAGACACTAAGCTTAAGTCAACATAAATTAATAAAATAATTAATGGTACAACGGAGGCATTTTAATGGGTTTTATATTATGATTATTGTATGCTTTATTGCCCTATTAAAAAGCTGCATTTTCACCCAAAAATGAGTTACTGCTGACGGCAGGCACTTAACATCTTAAATAAGTTTTCGGCTGCCATATAAATTTGCAAAAGTGCATTCCTCACCTGAAGCAGCGGCGCCGCAATGTATGCAACAAGTTTATGCATCCGCACGAAAGTTGATGCCACCAAAGAGGCGATCCCATAAATTAAACTAGCTAAAACCGGAGGCAGGGGGAGGGCAAACGTCACAGAACCAGAGTAAAAGGCAGATGGCCAGAACAAACTCAGTCCGCAGAAGCCGCAAACATGCAAAGCCAACAAAAAAAAAACGGCCGAGGAAAGGCTTTGGAAGGGGAGACATCCAGCGAGTGCTGCTGCACCAACTAAGCACGTGTCAAGTGTGTGGCCCAAGTTTTAATTTGCCCAACGCACCCGCCAACACGCCCCACCCCGTAAACTACACTGGAAGTAAAATTATATAAAGATTTAAATGGTATTTGAAAGATTTATGTCTAAAAACGTGTTTGCTACTTAATAAATCGTAAAAACTTCCGCTTGAAATAAGTCAACAATTTGTTTGAAATGTATTTAGCTTCTTTGGAATTTCTTAAAATACAAAAATTAATTTAAAAAGGTATGTAATCAATTTTAAATGTTATATTTTCCATAGTTTAAAAAGTAACATTTTTATCTCGGTGGATCTGTTGCAGGATCTCAATGTCTGACGCTGAGTAACTGTCAGGCGCGTTGGTCCCTTCATAGCTGGAGAGCCGCCTTGATGTCTGACAATGTCATCAGTTGCAGCTGACGCAGCAGGAGCAGCCATAGCTATGGCAGATATAGCAGATATAGCGCTGCCAGAGCGGCAACTGCAGAGGAATTCGCACCAAAAGCAGCAGCAGCAGCAAAAGCAGCAGCAGTTGCAACCGAGTTGCACACGCATCGCTCGCCTTTTTTTTTGGTTCTCTCTTAAATCTCGTCGCTTTGAACTTTACAGGGTATTAAAAGGATTGATGGATCTGGGAAAACCTAATATATAATTTACTATATAATAAATATTAAATATTATAATAGAAAATACTAAAAATTATTTATTTAAATAGAACAATATTTAAATCTATATAAATGTACTCTTCAAATTTTTATTATTTAATCTCAACTAAAAGACCGTTTTAACTTGCAACTATTTCTACCAAATTACACTCAGTTAAATGTTTAAATTACTAGTAAATCCTAAGATTAAGATAGCTAATTTTTCACAGGATACTCTGTGTTTCTTTAACGCCATTTCACTTTACTTACTTCTGTGTGGGTTGGGAGTATGGTGTCTATGACAAGTGGACAAGTGGGTGTGACTTTCAGGCTCTTTGTAGGCCCCCCCCTTCCACTCTATGCTGGATGAAAACCCTGAAGGGGCAGATAAAGCGAGGCTCGCCTGGACGCTGTCAGTTAGCCAGTCAGTCAACCAGTCAGTCCCTCAGTCCTTCAGTCAGTTAGCAAGGATCCAACTGTGGAGGTGGAAGGACCCCTACTCCTCCGACGACGACGTCATTTGCTGCGTGTTGAATTGTGTTTTCATTTGAGTTTTGTGCGGCGCTGATTGCCACATGCCTCAATGACATTTCATTTATTAAGTGGGCGAGGTCCAGGACGTACTTCCCCCTGCCATACCACCCGGATTTTTGCAACTCAGCGCGGCAGCAATTAACTATGCAAGAACCCTGCTGACATCACCCGGTGTAAGCGATACACCGATGCCGAGATACCGATCGGAGGCGGGAGCAGCGGTGTGGACAAATCCTGAGAGTCATCATCCTGTCCTGTCGCCACCCCGCCTTTGATTTGTTTTGCAGGAGTGCGCGAATGTGTTACTTATATCCGCTACAAAATAGCATTTGCATATCAAATGAATTGTAACGAGCATGAAACAGGCAAAAATAACATCGCTTGCCGGTGGAAAATAACATCCTTCAGTCCTTCACACCAGGACCAGGACCAGGTCCTGGTACGTGGCACGGCTTGCCCCTCGTCGATCCCTTTTAGCCAGCTGAAATATAAATGTTAATCCTGGCGGCGTCAATTGCAAAACGTTCAACGTTGTTGACAGCCAACGGATGTACACAGCCCAAGACCAGGTCCTGGAAAACAGGCACAGAATACTGGACCCAGGACGCAGGACACACGACAGGACAGCACAAAAATTTCAGGCCCAATAGCCTGGCACAGGGGGAAAATTATAAAGGAAATACAAGTTAAGTTTAAATTAATTTGCATAGAGTTATAGTTATGATTTGATATTATATAGATAAATGTTAGTTGTTATTTAACTTGTAATTTTTATGTTAAAAATATTTTAACATTTTTTATAATTATTATTTTATGTACAGCTAAAAATGTACTAAAATTTAGGTGAGGTTTTAATTTAACTTAAAGAAGGAGTAACTCCAGATCCTATTCTAAAATAAAAAAAGGAGAAATACAACTTATACTGTTCTCTTGTTTTGCATTTACAAACTATTTAAGTAAAAAAACTTATAATAAAACCTACTTTAACTTTAAGTTTCAGAACGAAAATTCGTTTTTTTATTAAATCTATTATTTAATATTACAATTTCCAACAAAAGGATCACATTATTAACACATCCTGGTGATAAAATTTCCCTCTGTGTGCCATCCTTGGTGCGGGGCCAGTGTGTCAACGGGTTTTTAATTGATTTTCATGGCTGCAGTTTTTGATTGTGCTGATTGACGCATCAAATGAAGTGACTTCGTCCGTTCGAAAGGACGATCCGGATCCCGGACGTCCCAGTTCCTCTCCCGCCACCGCCTCCGGCTATGTGTCTGATGTCTGGGCCATATCAGTGACGAGACAAACAGCAGAGAGCACAGGAGAAGGAGCACGAGCTGCCATACAGAGCGACGCCCAGGCAGGCTGGCAGGCAGTCAGTAATTAAATTTGTCAGCCAGGACAAAACGTTCGCCACTTTTCGACCTACCAAGTGCTCAACGGGGCGTATGCGTGATGCGATGAGCTGCAAAGGAGCTTGTGTGTGAAGAGGGGAATGGCGGATGCGAATGCGAATTCGAATGCGAATGCGAGAATGCGAATTGGGCTCGCAATCGAGATGCTGTTGTTATTGCATTTTAATCACTGCATTCAGTAAACTCAGTGTGTGTCCACACACAGCCCCTCCTTTCACCCTTCTTGCAGCTCCTTTTGGCAAATATGAGTAAATAAGTGACCGAAGACCGTGTGTATCAATGATTCCGGCGAATAAATAAATGAATGAATGAATGATTGTGAATGCAGGCCTAATTGAATGAGTTTGTTTTATTTTGTGTTCTTATTTTCGTTTGACATTGGTCACTAATGAGCCGTCTGTGACGTCAGTGCTGTTTGCAGTCCAAAGTCTTGGAAGGTGGAAACCCGAGCGAGAAAATCTGTGAAATCGGAGACTCAATTTAAAAATCATTATGAGCGCACATTAAGCGTAAAAAATTAATGAGCAAGTTGCGTCAACAATGAGCTAGGAGCCAGGATATCCCTCCCAGCCATGGATGGAAGTGTCCTGTATGTGTGGGTGCAAGGTGCGTCCTCTGCTGACTGCATTATATCCTCATACTCCCACTCCTGTGCTCTCTGTATAACCTGGCTTCAGTTTCATAATGGTGGGAAAACGGAACAGGAAAAAAAAGAAGCGCACACACAAAAAGTAGCAGGAAAATGAGGAAGGAAATCCTCGAACAGCAGCAACAGGGGAGGGGGGCTGAGGATGCCCCCGAAGGAGCAGCCTGCCTCTCTGCTAGGATGTCGACTTGAATGGCCGCAATGGCATTGGGTTTCGGTTAACGGTAATAGACGTGAGGCACTCGGCCAGATCCTTGGCAAAGGCTCAACGAAAGCAGAGACCTCCATCAAAAAAGGGGGGAGGGAAAATTCTAAAAAAAAAAATAAGAAATACTAAAAATACAGAGAAGCTCCCAGGAGCAGGGAGACCTATCAGGAAGCTGTTGGTCTCCTTTGTGCCAGTCTGGTTTCAGTTAGAAATATTAAATACACGCCTTTTCCCTGAAATATATAACTATTTAAGGAGATGTTAACTATTATGACTTAATATATTATTAAATTGTTATGTGAATTTTCCTTAAGTTCTGATACCTACGCCCCTGTCCAACTGTCCAACTCCACGGGCACAAAGTCTACAACATCGTTTACTTTGCCTAACAATATTTAGTTTGGCAACAAAAGTCACAGGGCCACCACACCCACACTCTTAACCCAAAGGACCGAAAAAGGTGGATGGAGCAGGAGGAGGAGCAGCCTGGCCACTCTCTCTCTCTCTCCTAACAACTCATTTGGCACTCATCAGTAGGTCAGGGCATTGCTAATGCGACATATCCTTGGAATCCAGCACGGGATCCGTTTAAATTGTTGAGCTTCCCTTCAGACGACGGGTTGGTTGCTGGTCGTCTCCGGCTTATTCTGCATGCCCGTCACGTTGGCCAGCGCTGAAAGGAGACACCAAACGGGGGCCAGAAGTTTTTTCTGTGCGTGCCCGGACAGATTGTGTTCGTTGGGAGCTCCTCCTCTCTCCGGATGAAAGGTGACTTGGGGTGGCGTGCTGTGTGCGTGCGTGCCTCTCTGCTCCTTGTTGGTAATTACCTCAAGTTGGTCATTTGATGATGCGCAAATCCCGTCGAGCTGTGATTGCAGATGCAGGTGGAGTCAAAGGAGGGACCGAGGACGGACGGACGGACAAAAACGGTTGACAAAAGTTTCGGCGACGGATTGAATCCACAGGTGTGTGCGTCCCCGAAGCTAATTGCCGTTAAGTGCCTGGACAATCCTCGAGTGTTTGATATTTTCAACATAAATAATCTCCATCGGTATGGCGTTTAACCTGGGGTCCATCCGGGAATCCCCAAGGGCTTTAAAGGTGGAGCTTTTGAATGCACGGAGAAAACTCTTTATAAAATAGTTTAGGGTCTCATTAAAAAATATTTGCTGAAATGTTTTTCTTTTATAATTTTACGATATACTCGTATAAATTTAGAGATTTAAACCCAATTAAAATGCATCTAAAAGTGTGCAATAAAATATTTTAAAGCATGCTTTTATTAAAGTGTTGCATACTTTTAAGCACAAATTTAAATGATTTAAAACTATTAACTATTTTTGAGTTAATATATCTTTAAAATAAAGCGGTTTTTAAGAATTTTTCCCTGTGTAAAGGCCTTAGCAACGGTGTGAGCTGGTGCCAGGCCGCCGGGCGCTTCCCTCACCGCATGGTCAAAGTGCTTTTGGTCGCTTGGACCACTTAAGCCCGGCGCTTTGGCCATGCTGGCCAACGCCACACCACCACCCCTTTCGGAATCATCCGTTCAGCCCCTTGGAAACCACCTTGTCCACTCATCACCGCCTGTTTTTGGGGTTCGCTTTTTCGGCGGCAGCACGTGCAGGTGAAACTCGTGTTTCTCCTACTCCTGCTGCTGCTGCTGCTCCTGCTACTGCTGCTGCTGCTCCTGCTACTGCTGCTTCGGCAACTGCTACTGCTTCTGCTAGATCCCATCATCCCTGACATGGATGCGGACTAGCTGAAATGCAGCTAACGAACCGCAATTGCGGTCACATTTCATGAGAGCGCGCATGCCGCCCGCTGGACACTAAAACTCGCCCCGGGGCGGACACACGAATGGGATGGCCAGTGTAGAGTCGGGCGACTGATTCAATTTGCAGCCAGAGACAGGCTTTTAGTGCACCAGTCCCCAGTGCACCACTGCACTCCCATATATCCACACCCATTCCCGTTCCCATTCCCATTGCAGCCCCCTTTGTGGATATCATCAAAAATTAGCTTGTTTGGATGGGAACAGTTCGGCGGGTCCGGGTTCTGGTGTTCCCAAACCCAAAAGCATTTTAAATGCATGTGCATGAACTTCGGCTCGGGGTCGGGGTCGGAGTCCCTGGCCAAGTTCACACAAGAGCAACAGGTATATGACAGTCCAATTAACCTGACTGAATTTAAAATGAGCCCCAAATGAAGCACTGGCCAGCAAAGTAAGGATTGTCCGAATTAAGCGAAGGGAATGGCAAGAGAATGTGAGGCAATTAATTTAATTACACTTCGTTTAATTGTTCAGATAAAATGTTACTTTAATGCGGTTTTTCGAAATGAATGAAGGGTTCTTTAATGTAATTCGAATGTGGATTTTCATGTTATTATTCCAATAATTGGCTGCTAAAGAGAATTTCTATAGTTTTTTTATATTTATTTATTCAATTTTAGTGTGCATTAAAGCAAATTATATTCTTGTATTGTGAGGGTTGAACTGGAATCAAATGAAATCGTATTTATATAATGTTTGAAAACATTTTGATCCTTAAAAAAAACTTATTTGGAATGAGTTTTAGTCCACAAGTATTTTGTTGCATACTTTTAGACACGTTTTTAATTGATATGAAAACTACACCAATGCTTATAAATATGTTTAAAGTATTTTTCAGTTTATAAATGCTAAAAAAAAAATCAAAAAAAAAATTCCTTCAAACCTGTAGCGCAGTGAAAACGAATTTTAAAGTAAAGTCGCCAAAGGATCCTTCTGTTTTTTATCCCAACTGCCTCATCACACTAAACGTAATGAGCAAATTAGGCAGTCCTGCTGGGCAGGGGGAAAACTATTTGGGGGACAGCTGAGGGTACCTAGTAGCATCCAAAAGATGCTGCAATAATTATGCAAATTTCACTTAGGTCCGTCGTCTAGCCGAGGCGGCAGCAACCGGCAGCAGTGACACCTTTCGCAGGACCAAGGCAATTTGCAGTCGGTGTCTGTCTCCGTGAGACGTGCGAAAGGAACAGGCCGTGACCCGTGCACCTCGTAACACCCGCTGACCCCTAAGCCGGGCCAAAACCCCCACCACCACCCACACAAAACGTAAGCGCATTTTAATGATCTCATTTATGCTAATCTGCCAACGCTTGAATCTGTGTCCACGCACAAACACAGCGAGAGTGAGAGAAAACCACAAGCAGGGATGGGCGGGGGCGGGAAAGAGGGCTCTGCGGGTTGGAAACTAACTGCCACCGGCTGCTAATGCTAATGAAGTCTAATTGAATTTCGGACACTTGACACGTCCCACAATCTCTGATCTCTTGTTGACACGCCGGCCAAAGGGGGGCAACGGGCATAAAACACAGAGACGCAGTCTTTAAACCGGCAATTAAGTAACAAATGTGTAGAATCTGATATTGATATTAATCTAGTTGTATCTTGATGTGGTTTTGTGGCGACATTAAGTTGGGATTTATGTTGGTTAGTAGCAAAGACTATCATTTAATTTTAAAGTCAAAGCTATGTGAATAATTTATATAATTTAAATATCTATATACTTCTTAGAGCTATTAAATACATGTTTATGATGTCTAAAAAGTATATTTTATCCTAGTTTTCTAAGAGGTTACGCATTAATTATATTTTTAATGGTATTGAAGCATATTTTAAAGCACAGATTTTAAAGATTTAATATCGCTAAAGTAAAAAAAAAAACAGTATCTACATTCCATTTCAAGAAAATAAGCTATTAATTATTAATTATAAGCTATTAATTATTTTCTTGAAATGAAATGTATATACTCCTTTCCTTTTTCGGATCTATTAAATACTGGTTTATAGTACAAGGAAAGGGAATCGTGAATTGTAAGAGTTTACGCTGTAAAATATTTGTTAAAAATATTGAAGCATACTTTCTGAAACCCAAATTAAAGATTTCAATACTCTCTTGGTTTAAAATTATTTTTAAAGTTTATATAATATAAATTTTTCTCCATACAGAACTGACCATATTCTTTTAGTTATATTATTATTGGTATTGAAGCATACTTTAAATCACCGCTATTAAAGATTTAATATCACTTAAGTAAAACAAATAATTAGTTTATCTTTTTTGAAATGGAATGTTGTTACTCTTTTCTTTTTTGGATCTATTTAATACTGATTTTTAAAACAAAGAAAGGAAATCGTGAATTGTAAGAGGTTTAAGCTTTAAAATATTTATGACAAATATTGAAGCATACTTTTTGGAACCCAAATTTAAGATTTTAAAACACAATATTTTTAAAGTACTTATAATATATTTTTCTCCATACAGAACTGAACATATTCTTTTCAGTTTTGACTTTTTCCGCTTAATTTGCCTAGTTCCGTTTTAAATCAGAGTTAAAGCCAAGTGTGACATGACGGGTCACACAATTCCCGTGACCAATTCAGTCCACCCAGTCACTCGTATCCGTATCTGAATGATGTGCGTTGTGCGAGTGGGTATCTCCGTATCTGTTCGGCTTCATCTGGACGGGTTTCGGGTTCGGGCTCGTTTTCCAGCTGCTATCCAACGGAGTCAACATTTGCGTTTTTGCGGTTGTGGCGGGCATAAAATTTCCTATGCATTCGACCACATTGAAAATTTCTCGTAATATTTGATTTGATTTTTAAACAAAAACGCTGCTGCTCACGCTTAGTTAGAGCCGAGATAATGGGGCAGGGCTCGGTGCGGTGCGGTGGAGACACTGGCAAGTGACGAGCGTGTTGGTCAGACTGACATATTGATGAGGGGATTGCTGGATGGCAGAATGATGGCAGGACTCGCTGGGTGAATTCTGCTTTTATTACTATGCCACTACTGTGTGTGTGTGTGTGTGTCTGTGTTGCAGCAACAAATCAGAATTATTTGACAACGCAGCTAATTTACATACATGAGAGTGCAAAGGGGAAGCCCCGTTACCAGATACTCTACTCTCTCTCTCTCGTATCTCACATCCCGACAGGCTGCGGCTTCTGTCTGCGGCTTCTCCTGCTGCTGCTGCTGCTCCGGCGCCAGTAGTCCATGGATCTCGGCCTGAAACTGGACTGAAAGTGGAATGCGGCATCTCTGTCCCTTGGCCTCGTTACCAAATCGTCGAACAGCATTTTAAGTGGCGGCAAAAAGTTGAAACCGCTTTCGACTTGCGTTCAATTTCATTTAATTACTTTGGCGTAAATTTCGAAACTTTATCACCGTTGTGGCGTGAGAGCACAAAAAAGTTAAGCCGATGTGAAAATTACTCTGGGAATTACTTAATTCGTAGTAATATATCGAGATATTCGTTTTAAATATAAGTTGAAATGTATTTAAGTAGCTAATTCAAGTAAACAAAAATGAGTTAAATAATGGCCCTGAATTAAGTCTTAATACATAGTAAATAAATAACTTTATGAATATTTGTATTACAATAATATTTCAAAGGTAAACAGAGGGGTTATTCGTTTAAAGAACACACTTTCCTGAGAGAGATCTCGTCAGCTCAGACACCCAGAGTGTTGCGTGTGAAAAAAAAACCCGCAGAGAGAACAAAGAGATAATAAAATAATAACAAAAATAAACCATAACTAAAAGATGACTCGCCCAACAACTGATAATTAATATGGACAGCTTGCATGATATTCCCATATATTTCTCCAGCTATGAATATCCACAATATTTTATCTATTATTAAAAAAATAATAAAAACAAAAAATTACTCTTTTGAACTTTTTGATAATTTTCTTTACTTAGGGTTACCAATAGTCAAAAGAAAAGCTTGAAGACTCTCTTATCGCAGACATTAGAGGGAGGCGGCAACTGCATGAGTAATACAAATAATAAAAGAGAGATTCCAATAAAGCATAATCAGCATCAATGCGCCGCTCGGTCTTGAGCCAACGAAGGAGAGAGTGAGTGATTGAGAGAGAGAGGGCATGCGATCAGCGAAAGCGTGACAAAGGAAAGCCCCGCTGCCACGCTATAATGCATATTATTTATTACATATCCACATATGTACACATGTACAAATGGGGAGTTTACACATATCTGATATGGAGGCAAAACATATGTAAATGCAAATTTTTACTACGGGGCAGATAGTGCTTGGCGATAACAGGGCCTGATTCCTATCTAAACTGTAACAGGTGCCCAGCAGACTCGAGAAACGCGATCCCGAGATAAAATTGATTGATAAGGGGGGTTGGGGTGTGTGTAGGACGCGGGGGAAATGGGGCGGCAAGAACACAAAGCTCAAAAAGAGAGCTTCACGCAGGAAAGCTTCTCAACGCTGATTGTTATTGTTTGTGTGCGCTCACTCTCTCCCTCTCTGAGTTTGGGGCTCGAGTTTCAATTTAGTCAATTTACCGTTACCGCTACATGCACTTGATGAACGGCACCGAGCGTTCATCCTGGCTCCACTACGCGCTGGTAAGTTTGGAGCTCAGTTTGTGCTGGACCGCCAGCCGCGATCGGTCTATTTCCCTTTCTCTCTCTCTCACTGTGGCTCTCGCGTGTGAGTGCCGCCCCAAGCAATCTCCCCAAACTCACACTCTCACTCTCACTGTGCCTCCCCACCCACGCTATGTGCTTTTTGTTGTGAATGAGACCTGTTACTACAACCGTTACTTTCGCCCACCCGTCTCGCTGCCGCCGCCGCCGCTGCCGTTTTGTTGACGTTTGTCTTTGTCTGTCATGTATCGGCATAATGCGGAGAGCTCGTTCTGTTTCATCAATCGCCTCAACGGGAATGCCAACAACGATGAACTGCAGCAGCCGGGAGAACACGAGCCCACCTCTGCCCTCCTGGACTACTGCAAACGGAAGGTGGGTCTGAAGCTTCTGGTTTCGTGTGGGTGTGGTGGCATCGATGGCATCACACAGCCCGCCACCCTTGGCCTGTGGATTACTCAACCAACGAATCGTGGGAACTAACACGCCTCCCTCCCCACACAGTTCCTCCGTCCCTATGTGGCCATCCTGACGTTGGTCGGTCTGAATCCCATCTCCACGGACATGAGCAATGTCCGGGCCTGCTGCAGCTACGTTCAGGCGCTGATGGTGCTATTTGTGCTGCTTGTCGGCTATGTTTTGCGGTACATTTGCGGCTACAGGTGAGTGAGTGCGATGCCGCTGCACGGCGAAAAAACAGGTGTCATAAATCACTTGCCAATAAATTATGAAATAATTTTCTAGCTGTCAAAACACAAGTAAGCCTGCACGTTTATCACGTAGTTTTAGCATTCCGCGATGGCTAAATAGCTTGTATGCCTTCGTTGCACTCATAAAATATATTTTCTTATTTAATCACCTCGAAAGCATTTCGATTTCCTAAAGAAATCCCTTATAATATATTGATTTCATTTTTATTTTTACAGAGGCGATCGTGGTTTCAACAGCTACCGGGATATCAGACCCGTCACAAATGGAACCGACGGGGGAGCACTTACTCCAAATACCATTGGGGAGCTCCTGTTTGGCTACATCGTGCCCAGTGCCTTTAATCTGATGGGATTCGTATCAGCCGTCTTAGTATGCAAGGTTATTGACCACGAGCAGCTCCAGAATCTGATCGAGCGCGTGTTCCTGATGTCCGCCAAGCCAAAGAGACTTTGCCGGATGTTGTGGTTCTTCTTGGGAGTGGCACTGGCCCTGCTGGTTCTGCTGTTCGGCTACGCCTGCTGCGTGGTGGTGATGCAGCCCGCCCAGATCGTGAAGGTGTCCTGGCTGGCCGAGGTCCTAAGCGACTGGGAGACGGGACTGCGCGTGGGCCTTCTAATCACCATACTGCTGCAAGATCTGGTGGAGATCATCATACTGAGTAACTATTACATCGAATGCTACTTGCTGAGGATGCATCTGGAGACGCTCTCGCATAAGCTGCTGATGCATTCCATCGACTCGCTGGACTGGATGAGGGAGGTCCTGGAGTTCCGCAAGCTACTGGAGCGGCTGAATCAACACGTATCCATCCCGGTGTGCTTCCTGATTGTGATGAATCTGGCGTACGCCTTTGCGGGACTGGTGTACCTCTTCAAGGACTTTGATTTCCACTTTTGCGCCTTGAAGCTGGTCCTGCTGAACATAGCCAATGTGGTGCTGTGGCTGTTCCTGGGACTGCTGCCCTTCTTCGTGGCATCCTCGGTGACGCGAGTGTGCCAGAATGCCCAGGCAAACGGCCATCAGATACGGGTTCGTCCCTTTGTTTACCATAATACCTCGGCGGAGGATCTCAACTCGACGCTGCTCTTTGCCGCCTCGCTGGACATGTCCGCCAAACTCTTCCGGATGCCCATCCAGCCGAATTACCTATGCTTCGCCATCCTCGTGGTCGTCATCGTAATCCTCACGCTGGGCATGTGCCTGAATCTCACCGCCCTGGGCAAAGTGTAACCATGTACTTGTACGCCAATTTAATAATAATAAACTATTATAGTATTTGTCTAGCTTACAATCTTGCGAACTTGCGAACTGACTGACTGACTGACTGACTGACTGGCTGGCTGCTTAGCAATTTATTTACATTTGATGGCTTTTGTCTACTAAATTAGCTACTTATTGTTACTCTAAGGATTAGTCTCAGTTGCTGTATCGATTGCTTGTTCTAAATACAATTATGCACTTTGGTTTTCAAATCGAATGTGCCTCGTCCACATGTAGGTCTTATAAACGCGGCTCTCCTTGTCCTTGTCCTTGTCACCAGCCCAGCCATGGCGGATGGTTGATCTTGGAGGGCGGGGTGAAGGTGAGGTTGACGGGTATGTTAATTAAGGCTTGAACCCGCTTCAGTCGCTGCAGCGTCGACCGGATGATGACACCGTTCTTGCCGAGCAGAAACCCGGCCGGTATATTGGCATCCCGGTACGTGTTGTCATGTATCATCTCAATGTAGTGCTCAAACTCCGGCGAGCTGGGGTTGTACTCAGTAACAATTGCGCCCAATGCGCCCGCTGCCTCAGCATGGAGCGTCTTGGTGAGGAAGGAGCACTCCCTAAAAAAGAAGAGAGTAATTAATATAAGAGATAAGCAGATATGGGTGTGTTATTTGGAAAGGTAAAGAGGTGTCAAATGGAGATCTCTTTAAACCTCTGCAAGAATTTCCTGGTGACGCGTAAATGTATGAACTCTCAACGCACGTAACTTGATTGTGACAGCCTGATAATATGATAATATTAAGAATTAAAAGCGCTGAACTTGACGGAAATCAAAATATTTCCATAGCTGTTGGTATAGGTAAGGTAAAACCTACTGATAGCGTGTATATATATGCACCTCTTATAAGATAAGACCTATTAAGGTGCGAATCTATGGTCAATTCTCACCCTCGATCGATGAGCGCGACGCCGCCATTGAGATCGCGGGCGTTCCGAATCTTCTGGCAGGCGCCCGGCGGATCCGTAAGGACCAGCGGCACACCCTCCAGCCGCTCAGAGAAGGCGGCGCCAAAGTCCTTGGCCGGTCGCAGCCGGTATGTGTACTCCAAGTCCGTCGGCGAGATGATTTCAAAGAACACGTCGCCGGCTATGATGTCCTGCGTGGTGATCGGTATCGAGATCGTGGTGCTGGCTCCGATGCAGCGACTGAGTGTGGCGGCAAGCACTAACCAAACAATTAGCATTTTGGCCACGCACGCATAACTAACGTAAATATTTTTGTGCAAAAAAACAACAAACTTAGTTCTTAAGGCGCTAGTGATGGGTCATTAATAAATGGTGATAGTATCGGCACTTGCTAAACTATCCAAACATCGGGTAGGTCCAGCTCTAGGGGCCAATAAGTGCTCGATAACGGCATACCGATAAATAATTGAATTGATTTTTTAAAATATATTCTGTAAGTTACTAATAATGACAGAAAAGTCACAAATATGTTACACCCACTTTTATATAAAAACACATTTGCTTAAATATATTTATATGAATACCCCTTATGAAGTAATCGATAAGCAACCTGTTAATTTTATAGCCTTTGTGGTATTCGACATTATAAAGAATATCTGAGAATAAAACGTACAAACTTATGAAGTCTAACAAAAATTTCCATCCAATTATGTAGCTGTGCAAATTTATAAAGTTTGCCACAAAGTACGGGCAAGATTTTTACGAAATCTGCCAATTCCTAAGATTTTTAGGGCTCAACATTTGGCTGTATTGTAGTATTTGGTAAAAACCTGAAACCTAAACGAGTTTTCATTAAACAACCCTTCTCCTACCGGCATTTTGCGCAGCATACCCTTAACGACTTATCGGTAATCGAATATGGGGGTGAGTTTTTGTATGTATTTTTAAGATTTAAAAATTTTATTTTTATTGTGTGAATTCAGGATCTGCAGCAAAAAGTAATCAATTTAGCAATTTTATAAATCTCGTTTTTAACTTTCCTCATTCATGTTAGTACCCTTAATGCCGTAATCGATAGGCGCCATAAAGTCTCAAAAAATGCCATCCCTGCGGGCACACTGGTGATTCGTCAGCAAAAAGTCCCAAAATAGACTGGCCCGAATTGGGTTATGTATGTCGCCTTATATTATAGAGCTTATCTGTATCAAGCCCAAATGCAAATGCGCAAGTGGAAAATGAAAATCAGGACTCTAGGGAACGAAGTAGGCGTCGAGGAAGTACTTGGGCGGGCGACGTAGCCAGGCTTTTCAGTTTCCGTTTTGACTTCCATATTGGCGCATCTCAAACCAATGTGCACCGCGTGGAGGACCAGTGTTGCAATTATCCACATCCGAAGCAACTCTGACTAGTACTCGATACCCGTGAACTCGGTACTCTCGGCAGCCATTTTAACTTTTGGCGTCGAAAATATACGGCGAGGAAGGAAATCTGCCGGAGATCCTGTTCGTCTGTGTGGTTTTTTCGCATCCAGCGCAAGCAGTGTGTAGTGCTCGAGTGAGTGTGAGGAAGTGAGGAAGCAGCAGCAGCAGTTGAGGAGCGATTTAAGTCTTGTGTGAGGATCTGAGAAAAAGCGAAGAAGCGGAGATGTCGATGTCTGCCACGTGCTACAAGTGCAACCGGCCGGGCCACTTTGCCCGGGACTGCAGTCTCGGCGGCGGACCTGGTGTCGGTGGAGGCGGCGGCGGCGG
>VNJS01013935.1:0-33301 GCA_008042575.1 Drosophila watanabei | reverse complement strand
AATTTGTAGTTCAACATAATAAATAAATAAATGCGTTCAGGCATAAATAAGTGCACCAATTACCTCGATGTACAAATAAATATTCCATATTAAACCCCTTTTAATTTTTACATGTCCCAAAAATACAAAATTCCATATTTATTAATATATTATTCTGATTAAAACAATAATAAAAAGCCGATGCATTTTACAAGCCAACGTTCGATATGATATATCGACCAATATATCGTATCAAAATAATGTAAAGTATTTAAAATGTTTAAAAATAGCGCCTTAAATGTTGATGATTTTTTAAATAAATTGCTGGTTTCATTTGTCAGACATATATAAAAATAAAAATCAAACGAACTATCTCGAATATAACGCAGCATTAAAAACTGTCTCCAGTCTTTGAATTGTAATTTCGTTATAAAGCTATGAATGGATGAATAATTTTACTTTTAACTTAAAGAAATCACTCCGCCAATCACTAGAGTTTTTAAAACCCTTTAGAATGTTTCTAAAGGTAGTTAAAATGATTTCTTTTACAATTTAATTTTTTTTTGTTGCATAATTTTGCATACTTTTTTATAGGTTTTAAATATTATAGCGAATTCTCTAGAATCAAGTAAATACATTTTACCTTCAAAAATCTAGTTATGTTCATAATACCCTTGCATTCTATAAAAGGCCAGCATGCATCGCATTTACAAAAGTGTTGCAACAAAAAAGAACTTTGCAACATGTCACGTGGAGGCCAACTACTTGCGTATTAGGAGCAGCTACGTCGGCCAGCAGCCAGTCTTCATTAGCAAGTCCATTGAAATTTAGCATGCCAGGGAATGGAGCTGCATTGCATACTTTAAGATCTCCTCGGACGGCCTCGGACCGACTGGCAGACCTGCTGGGAAAAAAGAAACTTTGCTTTGCAGCAGCAAATCAGCGAAAGCGCCAACAAACTATTAAAAAACTTTCGCAACAAGAAAAAGTTGCAGGACCAAGATTTCCACACCCACACCGCCTCGGCTTCTTCGGCTCCTGGTGATGGCATCCATATCTGACGAGTGCCAAAAAGCAAAAGTTTCCACTGCCAGTGCTGCATACAATGTTTGTGCTGATTGCAGCACAGCAAATGGCTTTTGATTTCACAAATCAAAAGTTTCTTGTGCTCGGGCCGCACGTGATTTATGCCTGCGGCAGGAGCAGGTCCAGATTCGAGACCGCCACTAGGATGCAGCAGTAGCTGGCGAGGATCGCCGGCGACATGCACGAGCGCCCAGCTGTAAAAACTTAGCCCTGGTCCAGCCCAAGGGGAAAATGAGAGAAAACGCAGTGGAAAAAGCAAAGCACGGAAAGAAAATAAAGCCCGATATATTTCTAAATGGGGTTATGAGAGAGATTTAAAGGAGTGTTTTATTAGCATTATTATAAGTAATAAATATATAATATTACATATTTTTAGAATCTCATGAATAAAAATAGCTGACCCCGATATTCCTTAAAATGTTTATTGTAAAGTTATAAATAAAACCTGCAGTAAAAACTTGTATACAAGATATATCTCTCGGTGCAGCAGAGAGCATCCAGAAAGCCATCCCCGAGGGGCGGAATTGCAACTAAGTTGCCCATTCTGTTTGCAGCTTAATGCACATTTAGATTTCGCTCAACGTCCTCTAATGGCAGCTCATCAGGCAGTCGAAAAAGTAGCTAGAAACTCTACCCCAAATGAAAGCGGCATCCTTAACATCCTTAACACTTTCCTCTAATTGCCGGCGAAAACTTGTGCCGCGGAATGAGAATAACATTGCGTCCCTAATGGGGCAGCTGAACAGGTGAGTGTGCGGGCGTTGCATGAGGCAATTCATGTCTTAACGTCTGCAACTCATAAATAACATCAAATAATAGCCCAGTGAGCTGTTTTTGGCCCGCTCGCTAATAAAGTGCCGGGGAACAGCCAGCAGCAGCAGCAGCAGCAACTTACAGCTCCAAACCAGCAACCAGCAGCTCGTAACCAACAACAGCAGCATCTGAGCTGCCGCTGCAGTTTGCCAGCTGCCACCCGCAGCAGCCCCTGTAAAGTTTTGTGGTCGTGCATCCGCTTAGCGGTAAATGTGGCACAGTTAACTCTTTATGGCAGACTGAGAAATGACAACACACAGGTCGTACCCTGTACTTGGCAATCTTGGGGGAGTTTTGGTACTTTTCAAAAGCCTTTGTGAGAAATTCAGCCTAAGATTCTTTTAACTATTTACTCAACGGAATATTATTCCCCCCTAAATGTAATTAATACAGATAAGATATTCAAGCCGTATAACCAAATAGCCCAGCTTCGAGCCGCATAAACTCTGTATTCCCTCTTCAGTAGCTTTGTTTGGTGCTCACTTATCAGGTGGCTGCGTAGCCTGCTAACAAATTTAGGCTAATTAGTTGGACTTAAGCGCGGCTTATGCGCCGTCTGACGGCACTAGTCTCTGCACAGCGCTACCCTTCCACCCCCGACTATGGCGCCACAAATGGTTAGCATACTTTCGGGCGGACGAGCATTTAATATATGTAATTGCAGTTGTTGTTCTTACAGCCCTCAGCCTCCCCCACAGCAAAAAAACAGAAAGGAAACCCTAAAATGTTGGCAACACTTTTCGGGGACCAACTCAAAAATATTCCAGACAAAGTCCTAGGGCGGGGGAAAACCCACGCAAATTGTCAGTAGACCACAAAACATGCAAACATTAAGGCCACGTTCTAGCACCCACACCCAGTCGCTGGCTCATCTGTTTTGTCATGTCATTGAAGCGTAAATGAGACATTTGCGACGCTTGTTTAATTAAAATAAATTTCAATTTAATCAAAATTTGTTGGGTGTGTGCGTTGCTTACAACAAACCAGAACGGAAAACAGCAACAGAAGCAACAATGGCGTAGCGAGTCCAACACCGTTCGGAATTTCGCATTAAAATTGTTGGCATAATTTTTTGGGTTTCCGAAATGGTTTCTGTGCCGTCATCGCCCCTGACAACAACTGTCGCTTGGCCTGTTTTAAAATGCCAGCCAAACTTTTGTAGATCTCGGTTAGCACCTTTCTGTCCCTCCTGCCTAACTCCGTGTCATGTCGTACAGGTGTCAATGTGGGCGTGGCACTTAATTAAATCATTGTGTCAGCTTTTGATTAATAGTAACAAGGACACACATTTTGAGGATTGCCTGTGACGCGGTGTAAATGAATTGGTTCTTGAATGTGTCACACCAGGATGTATTTTATTAAAGTTATATGAACCTACTTATATCCCATAGAATATTACATGCTCAAGCTAAAACCTCGTAATGCTTTCGAGAAAACATGCTCTGTAAGTAACTTCAGTTGTGTTTCGCATTTAATTTAAATTCCTTTTAAATGTTGCTTATTCAAATAAGTGGCTGGCCAGCGGGGAAACTTCGTTAAATAAACAGACTTTACAACTTTTATTTTACGCTTTTCACACGCGGCCAGGAGTGCGAGAGCATGGAGTAATTCAATTAAATGCTTTCGGCTTGAAAGAAAAGTTGTTCTAATTTAATTGGACGTTTTGTTTGCACACGCCGCGAGTATTTTCAGATTGTTTCCATTTGCATGTGCCCGGCCACTGCTTTTTTATTCGATTTAGAGCGCCGCGCGGCGTATGAGCGATATGCGCTTTGCATATAATAAAAACGTAAGCGCTAATTGCCAAAAATGCTGGTAAATGCAATTTAAGTTCGGGCCCGACAAATGTTATTGCAATTAAAAAAGGAAAGGCAAGCCGGATGCATGTGGATGGAAAGCCCGTCGAGGCCATGAAAAATGCATATTTGGGGTTTAACCGAAAAATAAACAAGGCCGGAGTGCAGGGGGGGGTGGAGACTGGGACTACACATGTACATACATCTGCAGTGGAAATTCCTTTTACGCCCCCTTTCCCCTTTCACGTTTTTGCATGCCACGGGGCGCTGAGCCGAAAAGTATGCAACAATAAATTTCGCCACGGCGCGAGCTTTTCATTTATTTGAAACCTCACTCCGTGGAAAACCCCCAAAAAACCAAATAAAAAATAGGAACACCTACCGCGTGCGGGGAATCCAAAGAAAGACAAATAAAATCGAGCAAATTGTTGCCAAACTAAAAACAGTTTGTGCGCCAATTTTCTATCAATTTCCATTGGCTATATCGGAGCTAACGGAAGATTCCTGGCGGGGCCTGCTGGTGTGTTCAAGGAAAGGCACTCCAAGTGCCAGGCAAAATATTTACAATTGTACTTCTCTGTGTGCAGCTCAAAATGCCAGCAGCCACTTTGATGACCCCACAAACACACAGAGGACCGAGACTTCACCGACTCGTTCTGGCCAATTTCAGTTTATGGCCCATAAATTCCGTCGCCTCTGTGTGTGCAAGTGCGAGTGCGAGTGCGAGAGTTTTCCTTGCCTTCCGCAAGCCCTTCCCCCCAGCTGCTGGCAGTGCAATTGATTTGCATGGCTTGGCCGGCTGTTAGTTAACAGTCCGGACAAACTGTACCGCACAAATGCCAGGGAATTTATGGCCGGCCAATCGAAACAATTGCCTGACTTCTGGCCGATTGCAGGCGGCCACAGGAGGCTCATTCCCTGGCACCTGCATTTTATGGCTGTCAACTGCAACGACGATGTCCTGCCCCCGCAAATCCGGTCTAAGTGCATTTTTTGGCCCACTTGCCCTGTCCTGAGTCGAGGCCAACATGCAAATACTTTCGTCCAGCCGAGATAAAGCTGATTTTTGATTTGCCAGCAGGTTCACTGAGCCGTGGCCAAGAAGCCAGCCAAGTGACACTGCCGCCCTGCAACCGAAGCTCTTGTTTGGTAATTACAAAAATGCGATAAGGCTCCGAGCCAGCCACTGGACTGTGAGGCGAATTTAAATGCCAATCGGAATATTCATGGCCTGTTGATGGAACTATCAAAATATAATGGCATATGCTGGGACAGATTATCGATAATGCACAGCTCCCTTGAATGGGGAGTGATGATTGTGAATGGATATTGCATTTTAATATTAATAGCAGACAAATGTTTTTACGTTTAAATAGAAAACAATGCAAGGGGCTTATCAACCAGTTCCTCTGAATTTATTTCGAGTACAAACCAATATTCTGCAAAACTTAACTAAAGATTATTTTACTTTTACCTAAAGTTCATAAATCTGTAAACAAATAGTAACACATCAACCAGGAAATCCCACCTGTGAAGCACTTAATAAATTAATAACGATCCAAGCCAATCTCAAGGGTACTCCAAGCTTCGAGTGGCGGAATATTCGATGGATTTTCCGTCTGTTGCCAAGCCATTTTCCACCTCGCAACCCACTCCACTTGGTCTCTCATTTTGTGAATAGAAATATGAAAATAATCCTCAAGTGTCAGCCCGAGAGATTAGTGACAACAAACCAAAGCCGCAGAGCGAAATGAGATTTTTCATTTGGTATCAAATATCCGCAGAAACCGACTAGGAAAACCCCAAGCGAACAAAAGAAAATGCTAAACCAAAAAAAAAGCTTAAACTGAAGTGAAATGCAAACGGGTGCAATGCTCCATGAATGGGAAAGGGGACAGGGGAAGGGCTGTCCAAGGCTTGAGGGCTGAGTTGAGCCAAAGTGCAACGAGGCGAATGCAAACTACAAACTACACACAGCCGCACAACAATGCCGGCAACGACAGAAAGTAAATTGCAATCAATTAAATCCGACTTGTCCACAGAAAATGCCATCGAAGCGAGCGCGTGCCCCCTGATCCGGTCTATGGAAAAAGAAGCCGACGATGAGCATGGAAATCTTAAACATGGATAGACAAATTTTAATATCAAACCATCAAAAAAGATTTTAAAACAATTTAAGCAAGCTATACTATTAATAGAAGCAAATATCACCTACAACAAATTGCGGCTTTAAGAAATTACCTTTCAGAGCTTTGTTAAAGCAACAGATCACCACAGATTTGATAATATTAAAATTTTTATTAAAAAACAGATTACTTCCTAATTAGAATTGGACTTTATTAATAGATTATTAAAATTGGCAATACAATCCTTTTCTCTTTAACCTTTCAGGCTTTCGTTAACGCTACAAATTTTCTGTTACCAAAGAAGAATGTATGACATATATGTTTTTATAAAAAGTATTTATATATTTTATTTATTTCCTATTACTTTTTCTTCTATATTAATTAGATATAGGCCCACTGTACTGCATTTGCAGCTGTGAAGGCTGGAGCAACGATCTGCGCACTCAGCCTCCAGTTCGCATTGAGACACGAAGCTGTCAAGTTATCTCAGCTCAAACCATATATTTTCTCGTCCGATTTTGCTTACCCAGATCATGGAGAATTCCTACTGGCGCAACAAGGTGGCGGTGGTTACTGGCGCCTCCGTAGGAATCGGTGCCTGTACAGCCCTGGAGTTGGCCAATGCTGGCATGATAGTTGTGGGCCTAGCACGCCGTGTTGAGCTCATTGAGGTAAGATCAGACCATTGATTCGATATTCAGGACCGACTGAAAAAACTGTGAAACATTGGACAGGCCCTCAAGGATCAAGTGATTGGAGAGGGCAAGATTTTTGCCCGGCAATGTGACCTCAGCGATGAGGAGCAGTTGACCAATGCCTTTAGCTGGATTCGGGAAAAGTTCCAAAACATTCATGTGATGGTCTGCAACGCGGGCATCCTGAAGGCCAACTTCCTGAGCGGTATGGCAATAAAAAGAATATAGAAAGATAAAAATTTCTGAGGTTTCTCGGTGCAGAGTCCCCCACCAAGGACATCAAGGAGCTGTTCGAAACGAATGTGGTGGCCACCGCCTGCTGCCTGCGGGAGGCCCTCAAGCACATGGCTGCGGCCAATGTTCGCGGTCACATCGTGGTTATGAACAGGTGAGTATATACCTCAGATAACCCAGATACCTTTGCAACTGGAATGTCAGAGCAAAGTTAATGAATTCAAATCCGTTAAAGTGCAACATTTTGCAATAATTAAAATATTTCGCCAAGTGAAGGTAATATTAATTCTTTTTGTAATAAAAAAAAGGCACTTAAAATGCACAAAAACAATATTAATTAAATCAGTAAATAGCATATTTTAAAGGAATTTAAAAATCATATTTCTCTGGATTTAAGCAATTTAACTTACAAACTCAACACGCAATACAAGTATCACCCAAAATAATCCTGTTAAACTTAAGCTCCTTTTAGGTTTTCAGCACATTGAGGAATAGATTTAGTTTTCCCTTAAATGATGTCGGGGCTGAAAGTGTTACGGGGCAGCTGGACAGGGGGATATGGGAAATCGTCTCAATTGAAAGCTATACAGGAAAGGACTGCCTATTGACTCGAGACAATTAGATATAGCTACAAAATTAGCACAACTACTGCCGGGCGCTCAAACATTGCTTGTCGATGCTCGTAATTGTTATCATTTTGGGAGCGCTGTTTGCCCAGCTCAGAATAGGAAAATGGGGCTTAAACTGAAATTAGTGCAGGACACACACAGCGAGATAGGTTTGGAGGTAAATCATTTCGCATTGCCAGGCGTATTTGCTTTATAGTTTTGCTTGTGCTGGGCAAACAACTGACCAAAAGCTGCTGCCTTGAGTGCCAAAATATTTGCCGAATTATATATATATCGCCGAAGTGGAGGGGGGTGGCTGAGGGTGGCTTAGGGGTGCATCCAATCGGGGCTTAATGAAAGTGCAAACAACGCCGGCCAGCCGGGGCCCGGTCAATAGGCCCGCCCGTGTTCAGTGTTGGTCAGCGCGTTGCATATTGCATGAAACGCACAAAGGATACGCACAAAGGGGCCTGGTCTGGCGGCGAGGGGGAGTGGCGGGCGCGTTATTTAAATTAAATTAAAAGCCATGCGGCAAACAAACAGAACAACAGCACCAACATTTATTGATATTTAAATGCAGAAAAGCAGGAGGGCAGATGGGGCACCGTGCCCCGTGTTGCGGTGTGGGCGGTGCATTAAAAGCTTTGCATGGCCAATGTGTTTGCACAAACAACAACTCAATTATTCAACATAATTAAGTATTTTGCATTAAGCCGAATGCGTATTGCATTTGCATTCTGCGTGCTGCGTCCTGCGTGCAGCGTTCTGCGTTCTGCGTGCAGCTTGCTGCGTGGCAGTCGTCGATGTGATTTTTATTATTTCATGGATTCCAATGCGCACCGCATTTAAAATCAAAAATGTTGCGCATTAAGCCGCATGTTTGATTTGCGCTATGGCTTTAATTTCAAATTGCATTGATTTAATTTTAATGAAATTTACTTGAGTGCACACACAAGCTCACCCACCCGCCCGGCCACACACAGATAGCAATTATTGAGCAAAAGGCAAAATTGAATAATTGCGTATACGCACCGTGTGAGGGGGCGGGCACTCGTGCATGCGTGAACGTCGCTGTGTGGGTGCCTTTTTCCTGCCTCCTGTAAAATCAGTCAGCATGCTGAAATTTTAAGACAAACTCAACAAAGCCAACGTCAATCTTATTTATTGATTGGCTTGTAGTTTATGCAAGGATATATGGCAATTTGTTCGACAATAATACCGGCTGGGAAAAGTTTTTGGCAAGCCCGCATGAAATGCAGCCAGCGAGGAAGTGTCTCGTGTTCAAAAACTTTTAAGTTTGCTTTATTTTGATTGGACCACTTAAGTCACTTTATGCTTTCTTTTTATGCCACATTTATTATTTTTATTTTATTTATTTATATATTATCAAAGTGAGACAAGCACTTTACTGGATTTCTTAACTGGAAACAAAACTAAAAAGTCAAATTCTTTCATTAGGTATCGGGTTTAAATTAAAATACATTTTCCCAGTGGCTTTTGAGTCTCATATATGCGATGTAAAAAATCTGTAATTAACATGTCCATGAACTTCCGTTGTGCCTCCCCAAGAGCGGGGGCTTACAACAAGGCTTTCCCGGAGTTTAACGCATACTTACCAGGCCCTTGAGCCGCCTCCCAAACTCAGAAATTCCGCGGAAAATTGCAACATCGAAGTGCATTAAAGACACGACGTAAATACGCATTTTACCGGCATTTTTATGCGCTTTTTATTCCGGCATAATGAGCAGCGGACACAAGCGTATTGTCCGCAAACGAAATGGGCAAATGCGACTTCGAACTTCGCAGACGTTAATTAATGAGAAAATGTATTTATTTGGCCGTTGCGAGGCAAAGACAATCCCGAACCGAAAACTTCGCTGAGGCGTTGCTAATGAGCGTGTGACGTTTCTGGGGGCGAGGCAGGTGGAACGGGCATCGGCGCCAATATGCATTTCGCTTAATGTCAGCGCAATAATATTAAGACTTAATTAATTAAAAAATGCAAGGGTTTGCCGTAGCGGCCAGCATCTGCAACGGCCGCATGCACCGTCTGCAGCTGTTTGCGTTAAATGCCCGGGGCTTCAAGCAACGCCCCGCCTACCTGAGTTCTGCAGGCGCACTGGAAACAAATTGGAAATTATGCAGTTAACTAATGACATCCAAAAATATATTTCTTAGAAGTTAAAACGGAGATAAATCAAAGAAATCTAGTGTTGCACACCCAAGGGAGCTAGTCAATAAATAGATGTTCCTCTGGTTGAGCAGTGTTTAATTTTTGAATAGCTTCCATATTTATCCAACAATAGCACCAAAATTAAATTAATCAAATACGTTTTCCCATCAGATTATTCATTACATTAACCCTTACCTATTAACCCATCTTCTGCTACTACTTTCTCGAAGTGTACGCGTTAAATTAAAAGAAGTTTACGCAATGTTTGCACAAAATGCACAGCGACATATGCAGGCAGGTGAATAAGCAGGAGCCCAGAACAGGACATCCGCACACATTCTTTGAGGCATGCAAAGTGGGCTCAAGTGGGCGGGGGGTTGGTCGAAATTTCGTAGTCCCCGTCAGCTGTTGACCGTCATTTTCCCCCGTAAGTGTTCGTCCGGCGGCAACTTGTTTTTGTCGCTGTTTTAAGTGCTTGCGAATCCGTTGTGTTGACTTTATTTACCCACACACTCTCCTGTTTGTTGCCTCTCTTCGACACCTCCTCCTCGCTCTCGTCCTCGTCCTCGTCCGCTCCGGTACAACGATGCTCCTGCGGACGTTTGACAACAGCGTGCTCGGCCATCGGATTCCGGAAGTGCCGGTGCCCTTATTCAGCGTTTATCCGGCCACGAAGCATGCAATTACGGCCCTCTGCCAAACGGTGCGCCAGGAAATACATTTTCTCAAATTAAATATTAAATTAACGGTAAGTTAAATGCAGTGCATACATTGCATCCATCCCGTCCCTCCCCAGGCTCCCCGGAAATTCGCAAATATGACGTGACGCGTCTGGTCTGTCGTCTGGGGAAGCCATTGGTAACTCTCCTCCTCCCTTTGCCTCTCCCCCAGAGCATTTGTCCGGGCATGGTGGACACGGACTTCCTCAGTGTTTACTCGCAGGCGGTGGCCGAGCTGCCCAAGTTGCAGGCGAAGGATGTGGCCAAGGCCGTACTATATGCCCTGGACACTCCCGATGGCGTACAGGTGGAGGATATTATCCTGCAGAAGATGCGGACGGTCTATTAATTACCTACGTCTTAACACTAATCAATATGTAAGGACTCACACGACATGTATCCAATATTGTATCTACATTTTTTTATTGTTGTATTGTGTGACTTTAAAAACGTATTTCAAATAAAATAATAAAAAAATCGTTTGAATTTTTTTTCCAGATTTATTTATCTTAAATGTTAAAATATAAAATATTATGAGATGCGGAGTTTTTTTTTATAAAGATTCGAGCACACTTGAATATCGAAATCGTAAAAATTTGAAAATTTTGATAAAGAGGATCGGTGCTCCCGTTCTCTATATCGTAAGTAAAATAAAGCATTTACTTTTCATTTCGGACAGACAAACCTACCCGTTTTACAAATCGCAAAAATTGTACATATATGTATATGTCATTTTTTTTTAGTGAATGTATAAAGATTAAGGGCAACGAAACATTAAAAATCCACCTGAAGTGCTAAAAACTCTTGCATTGCAAATACTCAAATTTATTAGATAATAATTTTTACTTCTAAAAATTGCATTGTTTTAGCTAAATATATTAAGATAACCTAAAACTATTTGCTCTATACTCTTCTATTTAAAGAAATTCAAAATTTCCCATTTGAATTTCCGGACTTGCCAGATGGTCACTTTCTTATTGGAGCTGCCACCTAGATTTCGCTCCGATCGACCAGTGCTGCCACCCCAAACGACACAGCCAGATGCCTAAAAACTTCCAGGGCTACCCGACTATCGCAGCCCAATTCAGTAATTATTAGAACTGACAAATAATCGATAGTTTCTATCTATCGATTTTTTTATATTTATTTATATTTTTTAAATTTATATATTTAATAAATTCATATGTTTTACTTAAACAAAGATATCATACTTTAAAGAAAATTCACATTTTATTGTGTCTTAGGTAAACTTTAAAAGGGGGTAAAATTGATTAATAAGAAGAAACTCATAAAAGTATAAAAAATAAGAATTAAATTCATAAAAACAAAAACAAATTTTTTAATAATAATAATATATTATTGTATCAATATTACAAATTATGACATAAAAACTCTTACATCAATTTGACTAATATTTAATATTTTGTTAGGAATCAAATTCGGAATATATTCAAAAAAAAAATTACAGTTCCTTTGTAATTCTGCATTCTCATCAATCATAAAAATAATTTTATCCGCAGTGGAAGGCTTAAGTTACAACCTTTTATCACTAATAACAATTCTAGTTTTACTTGCCATCGTTGTTGTTTCAAACATCGATAGTGAGGAAAAGCGACAATCGATAGTATCGATAGTGCTTCGATGTTTTGCCAGCACTAGCCAATATCCTGCTTTGGTCACACTGGGGCTTTTGATTAGAAAAAACTGACTAAACGTGAGGTAAAAAAAGGAATTACGTTTATAATTGACGCTACACAGCACATGCACGGTAACCAGCATCCACAAGAGTCTCGACGAATCGTACGGACTTTCGGCTTAACGCGGCAGCAGCGGCGAGACAGCAGGAGTCAATTGAACCCGACCCGAAATCCCAAAATGCGTCCACGTAGTGCAAAATCCAATTCGAAATCCCAATGCCTGCTGCGCCTTGAGATCAAGGGTGCGGCGGCGGCGTGTCGCCAAGAAAATATAATAAAATAACGAGGGTGAACCTCCGTTCCAAAGTGTGATTACGAAATGTGCACAAAACTAAGAGATATTATAAAGTATAATGCGTGCTACCACGTAGTTCCACACACAGACGTACACACTCGCCCCGCACACACACCCGAGCGCTCTCACACACACTCGCGCCCGCAATCGGACGAGGGAAAAAGAGAGAAAGAGGAAAGAAAGTGTTGCCCAGTTGACAAAGAACAGGTTTTTAACCTAATTAACCGAATAATGGCCCGAAAATGAGCCCTACGGACACTCGAGAGCGCGCGAGCGGCAGGAAGCGCTGGCCACAAGGTCCACCCGGCCGTATGTGTGTCAAGGTTCCCATCCGGAAGCGAAGCCGCCGTAGAATTGATTTCCAATAAGTCGAAGCTGTTTTTGCCGCTGCCCCTGCTGCTTCCGCTGTTTGTTGTTTTCTTAACTGGACATTGAACTTGAGCTTCTAATTGCGCACAAATGCACTGTCTTTGCAAAATCTATACTATATTTACCAATCTCTTCCGCACAGCCGTCTAGCGCAGCAGCAGCAGCTCTCTTCCCCCCACAAAACACACACACTCAGCTTTTGGAGCCACCCGCAACCCGCGACCAATAACCACAAGAACCGAGCAGGATGTTCATCTGGGACTGGTTCACCGGAGTGCTGGGATACCTGGGTAAGAGTCGGGCCGAGGTCGCCTCGGAATACCTGACATTGTGCCATGGGGGAGCGTTGTTTCTTGAGCGGGTGCCAACAAAGCAACAGCAGACGGCCTGACAAAAGAAACCGAAATTCGTCTGATGCCACAGATAAGGGCAAGACAATAGCTCTCTTCCTTTATAGGGATATACTCTATAAGAAGTACATATTATATTTTGAAATGTGTCTTTATTTCGGGAGATTTCAGTCTAAATATCTCCATTTAAATTAATTATTTTATGTGTCTCTTCTTTTCATTTAACTGAAAAAACTAGATCTAGTAATTTATGCAATATTTATTTATTACGTGTTAAATATATCATCTATTATAGGGACTTTACTTCAATTTTAATATACATTTTATTTAATTATTGTTTGTATATTTTTTATAACATTTTCTTCTATTTGTAAAGCTAAAGTCTTGGTTTTACCATTTCCACCTCCATTGTCCGCAGACTTCTTTGTCTGTGGCAGCGCAAACACAAGTGATCCGTCATTAGTATTGGTTTAGCTGCGTACATAATTAATATAATTGGTGACGGTTAAGACAAAGTCTCGTGTATCTAACGTTTCTTCGTTCGTTACAGGTCTGTGGAAAAAGTCTGGCAAATTATTGTTCCTGGGCCTGGATAATGCTGGCAAAACCACACTACTGCATATGCTCAAAGATGATAAGCTGGCGCAGCACGTGCCCACACTGCATCCAAGTGAGTTGCCCCCGTAACTGCCACGGTTTTACTTCAAAATTTAACTTCGATTCCAACCACTAATTGCAGCATCCGAGGAGCTGTCCATCGGCAACATGCGCTTCACTACATTCGACTTGGGTGGCCACACTCAGGGTAAGTTCCGGAGCCCAAAGAGAATGTGCAATCAATTTTTGCACATTCCCGAACGTGCCCGCTGGCTAAATATAGACTAGTCTATATCGCAAGGGGCGACACATGCAAAAGAGCCAGATCCAACGACAATCAGCATGAAATATAGCGCACCATCTGACCCACACAACCTCAGAGCTTTACACTCTTTACACACATTTGTTGCGTTCAATCAGCGTCACACTCTCGAGCGCCCATCCAAGCAATGCCACGGCAGTGGTCTTCGAACTATCTACCTGCACAACAGGTTTACATTTAAACGATGGAAATTCCATAAGAATGTAGGAAGTTATAAGTAATTTTGTAGGCGTTTAGATAGCATAGATTATGGTTCGAAAACAGGAAGTAAATAGTCGTTTACTCAACATTTAACAATAGCCTGTTACAAATAGATCACTAACCACTGTGCCTCTATACGCGAAATACTTATTTATGAATAGTATAAGTATGAAGGCAAACATTCTATATAGATAACAAACAAAAACAAAAGCGCAAGATCAGTGGGCAAAAAACAAACTTGTTTGTGGAAGAAAAACTGCCGTTTTCCCACAAAAAGTTGCAAATTCTAGTGTCCATTAATAAGAGTATTAGTAAAACAAGTAAAACATTATGAAATGACTTTCAGCACGGCAATTATTTATTGATAAAGAAGCATTTGCACGTTAGATTTCGTTAATATTAGTAGAGCTTGTCATGATGACGATCGGTTTCTGTTTTGGAGCAGAGATGGCAGCGCGAGTCAAGCAAATACGTCTCAACGGAAAGAAGATATCAAAACTTAATGCCTGATAAGAATGAAAAGTTGGATTGTGTGTTCCTTGATGTTATGTAAATTCTATAGATTGTGAGCTTAAAGTGGACGACTAGTAAATTACCCTTTAAAATATTTTCATTTCTAATTTATTTATATTTCGTAAGAGCATTTTTATTTAAATTTTGAATCTTTTAGGGTTAATAAATAGTTTGAAAAGAAATTTAATGAATTAGAATTGTCCTATAATTCACCCCTCTTTCCCTTGCAGCACGACGCGTCTGGAAGGACTACTTCCCCGCCGTGGATGCCATCGTGTTCTTAATAGACGCCTGGGACCGCGGCCGCTTCCAGGAGAGCAAAAACGAACTGGATTCGCTGCTCACGGACGAGGCGCTCTCCAACTGCCCCGTGCTAATATTGGGCAACAAAATCGATAAGCCCGGTGCGGCCAGCGAAGATGAGCTGAGAAATGTGTTTGGACTGTATCAGCTGACGACCGGCAAGGTAAACAACAAGAATCCCCCCGATTGGGACTATCTAAACGCATATATATTATGATTATTGATCAATAATGAATGTTTTCTGTTTGACTTACAGGGCAAGGTTGCTCGCGCCGAGTTGCCCGGCCGCCCGTTGGAATTATTCATGTGTTCCGTGCTGAAGCGACAGGGCTACGGCGAGGGTTTCCGTTGGTTAGCGCAGTATATCGATTAAGAACCACAACACCAACCATATTTCAACACTCAACCCAGAGAATTTGGCTAAAACGAAAAATTTAAATACACACCAGACCGCAACAGAACAGAACAGAACAGAACCGAAAGGAAATGAACATGTAAACCCAATCCAAACCGTCAGACCTTAAGCAAAACGAAGCTGCGTGCGCAATGTCTAATTTATACAAAACAACAATTACAAATATTTCATAATTATAATAAAAAACAACAAACGAAAAATATGTACATCTGTAATTACACGACACTGTCTGAAGTCCAGCCACACCACAGAGACACAACATCAAAGTGCAAACAACTTTTCTATCTAGACCATCGCAAGAGAGAATAAAGTGTGTGGAAGCAGAAGGATCGAAAGAGTGCGCAGGGGAGAACTTTTAATAATAATTATGAATAACAAATTGTAGCAAATTAAAGGTGATTTATTTAGGAGCGTGTGCTTTCAACGACGCTGTTCCGCAAATAAAACTTAGTTCTCCACCTTTTATTTAACCCATTCTGGATTGTACATTTCACGATTTATTTCTGTTAGTTTAGTTCGGCGGCAAAATATTATATACAAACACCTTCCATGTCGCCTTTCTTCCCCTTTCCGATAATGGTACATACATTTTAATTTAGCTAAAATGGCTTAAGTTGCATGTCATGTCGATGTACTTTGTTTCTTTTTATACAATTTGAAAAACGGGAATACCATTTATATAAAATCGCATTTTTGTTTGCAAAAAGGATTCTAAATAAAACGGAGAAAAGTCATTTTGTAAAATACAAATGGAGAATTGTTTTTTAAAGCATTTCGGATTGGGAGTTCTGATTGTGAATAGACTTCAAATTTTTCAAATCTTTTCGAAAAATAAAACACAATCATGTTACAAATATATTGGATTTATTTATTGTTGCATTTAAGTTTTACGCTAATGAGTCATGTGTTGGAGCATCTATTGAAATCAGGGGCAGGCTGTCTTCCATTCGGTGTTAGCACGCAATCAAAGAGCTGCAAAACATGTGTTCGTTCGCTTGTCTATGTAGAAAAATATTACAAAACGGTGTGGTGAATCGGCCAGGCGGCGGTGGCGCTGGCTGATCCTCCGATCCTAGTGCTAACTGCGCCGGCAGCGGGGCAGCCGCCGGAGCAGCATTAGCTGCCGCTGGAAGAGGCGCATGAGCAAGCCTTTGCGCTTGGCCCGCTCCCTGCATCAGGAACGCGAGGAGCCGCCCATGGAGCTGCCCCCCGCCATGCGCCGCTTTTTCTTCTTCTTGGCAGTGAGGCTCTCCTGCCCGCTGTCCGTGTTGGAATCGCCGCCGCCCTCGCCCTCGCTCTCCGACGAGGACGAGGAACTGCTCGAGGAGGAGGAGGAGCTGGAGTTACTGGAGCTGTCCGAGGCGAAGCCGGTGCTCTCGTTAATGTTAATACTATCGGCGATCTGGGCCAGCTCAGGCCGTTGCTCGCGTAGCACGCGCAGCCACTTCCTGGACAGCTTCGGCCGCCCGCGAACCGTCTTGTGCCAGACGCACGGGAAGTTGGTGTGCGAACTGAAGTTCTGCGTGATGGCGATTGTGTCGTCCAGGTTGAGCACCACGTGCCACCAGCCGCCGGGCACAAACACCGTCTCGCCCTCGGCCTGCAGGACCTCGATGGGCCGGTACTGCTCCGGCCAGGAAGGGAGTTTGGTGCGCGGATAAATGGTGCTGAACCAGGTAATGGCCTCGTCGCGCTGCTTCCCGCCCATCGCGCTGGTCACCTTCAGCATCTCCTTGGGCGTTTGCGTGGGAAACATGCACCAGCGCTTGTGGCCGCGGATGAGCGTGTTCCAGGCACTGGTTCCCAGAGGATCAATGTGAATGCCGGTGCCAGAGCGGGCGGGCCCCATCACGAACCAGCGGTACGGCGGACGGCGGCTCTCGCCGCAGAATTGGAAGAGGTCGTCGCGGAAGTACTTGGGCACCACGTAGTCGTCCAGCAGCTTGCGCCGGCGGTGGTGCTCGCCGAAGCTGCTGTCGAAGATGTACAGCGGGCTGTCGTCGCGCGTGCTCTGCATGTACTCCACGTAGTACTTCATCTTCATCTTGACCGAGTAGCCTTCGTTGTCCTCGCCGCACTTGAACTTCTGGTTGCGGTACTTCTTGGCCAGGCGGGCCAGCGTCCACTTTTCCAGCGCCAGCCAGCCGTCGGTGCAGCCGCGGATAACCACCGGCTTGTAGGGACGCTCGAAGCGTTCAATGAACTGCTCGCACGGCACTTCCGACTCCTCGATGCGCTCCAGGTTGTCCGTGAAGTCCCAGAAGGGCTCAAAATTCTCGCAGTACCGCATCGCCGACCACGCGTTCTCGCCGTCCAACTCCGGCCGGGCCTTGCGCTTCACGTCGCGGGTGCGCTTGCGGGACCGCTTGGGCAGCTTGAATTCCTCACTCATCCTGACCGTGGCGCTTAAATTGGCTAATTTTCTACGGGATTCGGAAAAGAAGGCAGTGGAGTACGTGCGTGCAGTGTGACCAGGCGGTGCTAGCAAAATTAGCCTGTGACAGCGGGAGGTTTGCCACACCGGGCAAAAGTGGTTCTTTTAAATAAAAGCCAATAATATTGAAACCATAGATATTTCGTTGGTTTCAGACAGAAATTCCAACGTTATACCAATTTTTTTTGACGGTTTATCCCCCCTATTTCAAGCCACTGGTGTGACCAAGCACTGCGCTCCTGAACATCCGGCAACGCCGCGCTCATGTGACAGCTGTAGGCGGAGGAAAATAATGATAAGCCAAGTCGGACGAGGTACAAAATCGGAAAAGGTAATGGAAAAGCGTAGATAACCGGGACTTTCCACTCCTTGCAGAGCTGTACAAGGTGCCGCTTCGCATTCTAGACCACCGCGTGTTCGTAAACGGCGAGATCGAGGCTTTCCTGGAGAATTTCGAGGTGCGGCGCAACGACAGCGAGGTGGAGAAACTTTTCCAGGTCACCGAAGCTGTGGGCTCCCTTAAGTACGATCTCTCCGAGCGCTGCATTGCATCCGGCAGCCAGAACCTGACCCAACTGGGCTGCGAAGTGAATCACCTGCTGGACGGAGTCAACGACCTGCTGGCGAAGGCAAAGGTGGAACGCACTGTTAGTGGGTCACAGTAATCTCACCCCTTTATCATTGATTAATTGCATTTTATGTGCCTTTGCAGGCTAGCACACAGTTGGAGGAAGCGCGACGGGCACGTGAGCAGCGCCGGGCGGAGTTTCTGACCAATTTGGAGCACGGCTATCGCCGCATCGAGAACTCGTTCGAGGAGAAGGAGGAAGAAATCGCAGAGCTCTACTCGGACCTGCAGCTCAAGTTGAACATTGCCAAGTAGTCGGAGTCATGCTCAAGTCGACGATCGTGGACACCAGGGTGCGCCTGGTGCCCTCTGAGAAAGTGCTGACATTTCTCGACGCCCACAAGGAGAACTTTGAGCAGGTGCCCGAAAATGTGGCCAGGCTGATGAAGCTCAAGGGCTATAAGCTGCCCGCCGGCACGAAAATAATCAAAGATCGGGAGGTGCCCAGCCAGCGTCCAAAGATCAACCAGGACCAACTGAAGAAGCTTACTGCTGACATACCCGACCAACCAGAAAAGATTTCCGATGCCAAGAAGCCGGTCTCCGCACAGGATGATGAAGAGGATGAGGCGGAAGATAAACCACGGCCAGAGATAAGGGATGTCTTATATCTAAGTGACCTGCATTGGCTCACTGTTGTTCTTAATGACTTACGGCGTGAGGAACGCTCCGAGCTGTTCCTGCACGAGCTGATCGAGTCCTGTGAGCTGGTGCTGCCAGAGAACGAAATGAAGCCGCGCAATCCTGAACTGGAAGCGCGCTGTCAAAGACTGCGTGAGGAGCAGCAGAACCGGGAGTACCACAAGATGACCAAGAACGTGGATGCCGGCCTGAAGAATTTTCCCGAAGACACAATTTCTTATCAGAGTGAGCGAAGGAGCTGCCTGCTCCTAACGATTCTAACTGACAGATCCTTTTCCCCAACTTTTCAGTTAAGAGCATCAACAAGCAGATCATTGCCGTGGCGCAGTTCATCTTCTCCGTGGCCGCTGGCTTTACCTTCGGCTTCTTTGGGGTTAACTTAATGGTGGGCCCGCTGCCATTCGGCTTTCGTATACTCCTAGGCGTAATCGTGGCTCTCATAATAGCCCTGGCCGAGATGTACTTCCTGGCGAAGAAGCTGCACGAGTACGACGAGGTGCTCGATGCGCCTAAGCGGAAACCGCAGCCAGCCACGCCTGTGAAACGGAAGCAAATCGTCAGATCTGCGCCCAGGGACGGAGGCGGTGACCAGATATTGAAGCCGCATGCTGATTAGGTTCACTGATCCTTGTATTATTTCGCTTTGCAATGTTAGGTTATATAAATAGCTGTAAAAGTTTTATTCTTTCGGGACTGGGGGATTGGATTATCGGTTATATACTACGTATGCTCGTTTCGAATATGCATGAACACCCGCCTACTCGTAGTGGTTGGGCTGCGGATTGGGGTTGTTCCAGCCCTCGTCCACGGCGTCGGATCCGCCGCGTCCCAGCCAGGCCATCAGGTAAACGAACAGGACGAAGGCCAGAATGCCGGCGAGCACCAAGAACCAGGTGCGGCGCCAGGGCGGCCGGGAGGAGGGCGCGTAGAAGCGTCGCGTCCAGCGCGAAAAGAGCTCCGCGGGCGTGCGGCGCTGATACTTGTTGTCGTCTCGGTCCGTTCCGCCAATAGGCGACTGACGTGGCAGCAGTGGGCGCCTGCTGCTGGCTGCAAGGGAGGACATTTAATATTTAAGTTAAACTCGAGCGATTGTATGGCGATTATCGCTACGCACCATAGTCGCCCGAGCTAGGCGGATTGAATGCATCCATCAGGAGCACGGAATGTGGACTCATGGCTTCGTTGCCGTTTGGCTTCGTACGCTCACGCTCGCCACCGGAATGGATGTGATGCACTTTGGTCATGTTGCTGACGGCCGACTGGCTAGCCACCTTGGCCTTGATTGCCTTCAAGCTGCTGCTCTGATCCTCAGAGAGCTGTCGGGAAGTACTCCTTTTAGGGCGGAAGGAATACAGGAGAGTGCACAGAGACTTACCAAAGCCAGGCCAAGGCCGTTGCGACCCCAGTTGACCTGGGCCAGGTAGTTCTTCAGGGCTTCGGCCACCGGAGAGACCAGATTGGAGTTGGGAAAGATCTCAACGTTGCAGGCGGGGCACTGGTGACCGCGCGGCGCTGTATTGGCAGGCAAAGCGGCTTGGCGGGCGTTCAGACAGTCCCAGTGAAACACATCTGCAATATCGAAATAATAAGGAATGTTTCGACAGAGAGAGAGATATATAGCAAGATCCTTACGGTAGCAGACCAGACGCACACAATCGCCCTGCTCCAGAGTGGTGCCGCACAGGGTGCAGTTGGAGATGTAGTCGCTGTCCCGCAGCCACTGCAGATACGACTGGACGATGCACTGAAAGCGACAGCCAGAGGGATGAGCTAGGGAAGCAAGTGGGACGAACCGACCATTACCTTGGGGTGCGACTGCACCATGCAGTGCTCGCAAACATTGACTCTGTGCTCGAAGCAAAACTGATTGGTCACCAGCCGCTTCGGGCACTTGCACAAACCCATTTCCTTGAACTTGGAGCTCTAAAGCGGAGAAGGAATTGCACTCGGCGTGTGTGGGGCGGCTCTCGCTGCAATTAAATGAAAATTTCAGGATGCCATAATTAAACTGAAACTATAAACTCAAAACTAAAAAGGAAATAACTTGAGGCAACGCAAAACGGTTCTGAATCGACAATTCCATCCCATCTCTGTGTGTGCGCCAGGTCATCACTTGGTCGAGCGGCAAACGGGGCTGCGGATTAAGGCCCAGCGGCCGCCTTGGAGATGTGACTGCTTGTAGTCCACCTTGAGGATCTTCTTGTGCGTCTCTTCGTAGTTCTTCCAGAAGAAGGAGGCGTGGCTAACCAACAGCTCGAAGCAGAGCACGCCCAGGCTCCAGAGTTCGACGTTCTTGGTGTCCCGTGGCGCGTACTCCCGGATCAAGTAGGTGCGCACATCGTCGTGAAAGTAGGCGTACAGGCGCAGGATATGCGGGCGCCGCAGGTGCGACTGGATCTCGATCTCCCGAGGCACCAGGTGCTCCCTATTGGACTCACCGATCTTGAACAGCTTTTAGGCCCACGAATGGTACTCCTTTTTCCAGCTGATTTTGTTCCACGTCTTCTTCGTAGAGTCTTGACGATACATCGATGTATTAATGTTTTCACCAGCACTTTCAACATCGAGGTATCGATGTTTTTTTTTTACCAATATCGTTCTCATATCTTCTCTAAGACCACATTCAAAACAGAAGGCAAAGGGTAAGCGCAACGCCTAATTTTTAATTTCTATTCTTAAATCGTAACTATGACTTTGTAAATATAAATTTTAAATTAAGAAGAACTATTTTAAGCTTAAGAAATTGATAAAACTTTGATAAAATTTTAATTTATAAAGAACTATATATATTTTAAAAACTTGATGAAACTACTTTGTAATTGTCCGGAACAACAAAAAATGTAATTTTGTTTTATATACATAGATACACATGTCTTTTAAAATGGGCGGGTAAAATGTTCCTTTACAAGCTTAGATGTATCGATGCATCGATATATACAGTCGAATCCCGATAATTCGTACCCCGGTAAATCGAAAATCGCGATAGTTTGTAAAAAATTCTGTCCCCTTGAAAAAAACTCGTTAATTCGTAAAAATTCCATACATTTTGGTCCCCTCGTTAATTCGTAGTATTTGACGAAACGCAAAGAATATTGAACCTCTTATAAATCGTAATTTTGTTTCGTAACCTCTTATAAATCGTAATGCGATGCGAAATTTTTTGTAGTTAAAGCACCGTTAGATTTTGCAGACAACTATGCCGCCTTTTTGTCGCTATGCATTATGAATTTTGTGTTTCTCTCGCTGTTTTCGTTTAGTTTGCTGATTTTTTTCGGAGTGTAACATCGTTCTGTGGAAATGTCACAAAAACGTACGCATAAGACGTTATCAATAGTGTCTTAGACAACCTAATAGGTTTAGAAAATGCAATGGAAAAAATAAAAGAAAAAAACACCAAGCAATCAAAAATTACCAATTATTTTAAAGCTTGAATTTTTGTTTTTTTATAATTTAATGTTTCTGCTTAATTGTTTAAGTTTTTGTTATTATAATTTTATGTTATTGTTTAATTTTCCTTTAATTTGAAAAACGGACAAATGTATGTACATACTTATAATGTTTGTTTAAGTTTATTAAAGTTAAATACATATGTAAACATGATGTGAAATGTAAAAGCCCCGTTTATTCGACTTTTTCATTATTGAGCTCGGTTAAATAGAAATCTCGATAAATCGAATTCCCGTCTAATTCGTAAAAAAAAGTGATCCCCTTGCCATTTTGATGTTTTCCAAGCTCTACGACATGGCCTTCCTCGCAAGCTCCTTCAGTCGAGTTGAAGCATCACCCAGGAAATCGAGTCCTAACGCCCTCGGAATGCCTTCTGTCAGGGAGCAAATAAAGCGGCACTCTAGCGGGTACAACGAACGCCTTGCAGCCCACTTGAATCAAATTGCAGCATCTTTGGCCTACCCGACGACCAGAAGGCGACTCAAGCGAAGGCATCCCGGCGACCTTTGCGCAAGGGGTATACTTTACGGGTCCTTAAAATGTAAGGTTTCATCTGTTGTACACAAGTCATACAAATTTGTTTCAATCTCCTGTTAAGTATTCATGTTATTTGTTCCTTTATCGTAATCTACGTTTTATAACCATTAAGTTGGTTGATTAGCGTAATTAAAATTTAAATGTCAAAAAAAAAAAGTGTTCCGGGCGATCGAGATAACAATCCAGACACATCAAAATATATTAATAGTTTCTAGAAATGCTTAAATATGTATTACAAAAAATATAAGAAATTGCTCTTGTTGTTTATTTAAATTATAAATTAACCCTTAAATGTTGTAAAACATCTATTTTGTCATTTTAAAAATTTATAATTAGTATCGCCGTGTTTAGCGTTAAAGTAAAAATGGAAATAAAACTTTAAGATATTTGGGAAAGGTCGGTTAGTTTTGTTTAATCACATCAAATTACAGAAAAAAGTGTTTTTTTTTAAATGTTTCTTTTTTATTTACCATTTATTTTACTATCTGCCAAAGCAATAGAGATACAGATTAAAATACCATTTGATTGTTTTATGTCGTATTTCCGAGATTAATAAAATATATATATATATAATGGATAAAGGAGAGAAATAATTGATAAAATATAAAAATTATTAGAATTAAACTAAATATATACATTGATAAAATATAAGAATGATGACAATTAAATTTATAATGATATTATTCGAAGCGTTTAGCTTCGTTAAGGGATAGCAGTGTCAACATTTTTGGATTCCAGGGCGCTCCGTAACACTTCCTTCAGGCTGTCCATATTACGGAAAAATGGATGGAAATGATGAGCAAAGCGGGTTAATAGTAAACAATTTTAAAATTTATTGACGCATTGAATTGATTTCTTTCAAAACTATTGGTTGAACTACTGTTCTATTTAAATTTACGTTATAATTTATAAGCTTTTCAATTTAAAAATTTACGTTATTTAAAAAAAAAAAATATTTATTATACAGCTTATTTAAAATAAAATGCTTGCCATCAACGGAGCTTAACATAAGCTGGCAATGTCTAGAGTCCCACAAAACTGGGACATTCAAAAAATTATGACTTGCGAGAGAATTTATACAGCCGTTATCGCAGACTATTTCCAGAAGTAAATTTATTAAATCATGATCTCTCAAAAAACCAAGAATTTTATCTAACATTTCTAAGACTTGATAAGAGAAAAAAGAAAGTCGTACTTCCAAATAAGCTATTTGAAAAGACAAGCCGTCAGAGGATTGGAGGGCGAAGGTGTAGCTGCCGTACGACAAATTCGTACTGGGATTGTGAAAGTAAAGGAAAACAAGAAAGGAAGCTAACTTCGGCACGCCGAAGTTTGTATACCCTTGCAGATTCCTATTGTATCAATTCTAATCTATCCCAATACAATATAATATGAATTACTTTCATATTCATACAAATATACAGTTTTACATTTTTTACCGACCGTTTGTATGGCAGCTATTTGATATAGTCGTCCAATTCTTATGAAATTTACAACAAAATTCTGAAAAAAATATGAAGTACTAGTATTTAAAAGTTGAAGAAATTATGTTGAAAACTGACAAAGTTATAATTCTTTTTTCTACAAATTTTCCGATCGTTCCTATGGCAGCTGTATGATAAAGTCATCCGATTTTTATGAAATTTAATCTTAAAATCTAAAATAATATATAAAGCTCATTACCGAGAGTTGGTCAAGACATGTTCAAAAACAGTGAAATTAAAATTTTTATTCTAAAAATTCACGGATCGTTTGTATGGCTGCTATATGATATAGTCGTCCGATCTGGCCAGCTGCAAAATCAGCTGTTGCCTCCAAAAGCACGAGCGCCAAATTTGCAATAATTTCATAAAATAATCTTTAAAATTAAACTTTTCGTGTGGGATACTGACTTAACATGTTTGTACTACATGTTAAATGTCATAATTGTTCAAATTGTGCGTTTTTTTAACTTTTTACTGATATTTATATGCCGTTCCTTACCGCTGGCATCTGCAGGGCATCGAAAACCAAATAAAAAGGCTTTGTCCAGCCCTTCAACGTTTGGTCCTCGAGCAGCTGATGGTACCTTCCGAGGGCTCTACCGAAATCCGTCCCTTGCAAATATGGTATTTGCCGAAATACGGATTCACTGTCAATTTTAGAACTCGCCATTGTGGCGCGGCAATTAGTGATGTAAAAAAGCATCGATGCATCGAGCTTCGATGTTTTGCAAAACATCGGCTATTTCTTCAAAGTATTGACAAAAAATACTTTTTTAAAATATTTTTTTCATATATTATTTAGGTCCTATGAAAGCATACGTTTTGGAACATGTAAGACTGCTATAAAAGCATACGTTTTTTATGTTGTATTTTTAAAAATTTGTTAAGTTAAAAATAATTGAAACTTGTAAGACTGCTATGAAAGCAAACGTGTTTGTTAATACTATTTTAATTTTAAAATAATAAATATAAGAAATATAAGTTTTAATAAACTAACAAATTTCGTAAAAAAAACATGGGCCATCGATCGCGCTATCGTTTAAAATCAAGACCAAGATTCGATATATCGGCACAATTGTGAGTGCTCAACCCAGCTCTATTTTACCATCCCTACTGATCCCGTTATTTTACTTTGCGAGATCGTGTAAAAATGAACATATTTTATGCAGAAAACATTAGCTCCAAGGACCTCCCAGAGATCCTTTCTTTTTTTTCCTCCTCTAAGTCGGAGAAGCCGGCGCAGAAGCTGGCGAAGTCAGTGCAAGAAGAGGAGCTGGCGGAGCCCAAGGAGGGGCTGACGGAGCCCGAGAAGGGGCTGACAGGGCCGGAGCCGGAACAAGCGCTGGCCGAGGCCGAGCCGAAAGTAAGCATTATTTATTTATTATTTCACTTTAAAAAATAACAATTTCAATTTTTTAGATGAGAACATTTGTAAATAGACGTTCTATTTGCTGGATGGTATTTTCAAAAAGAAAGACTTTCGAGGAGCACACCTGTGGCACACCGGCTTTTGCAACAATCAAGCGAGAGCCGAAGCAGCAAAAATCGAAATCGAAAGATTTCACCCAAATCGAAATCGAAAAAAATTACGATAACCGGAGCAGACCTGATTATTTTATGTCTTTAGTTTTTCCTATTTCTTTATGTCTCTAATTATTTCTATCATCTATCGCATCTCATTAAAAAATTTATTTGTGCGCACCTACGCGTCACACACTTGTATCTAACAGGGTTAGGTTCATCCACTGGCTGTTCCATCAGCTACTCCGAGAGCATGGCGTGTCACACATTACATAGTCATTACAAGGGGGATATATTTCTTCTAATCCTTGAGCGGACACAGCATGCCGGTCCTGTTCCATCAACCTTGTAGGAGATGAGACCAATTAGCTGCAAAGAGATAAAGCTCACAACAACAAGAATAACAACTAAAAGAAGTTGGGGTATGCAAAAATTGATCGTTATGTAAAAAAACATTGACTACTGAATTTAAAAAATTAATTACACCTATATTCTTTATAACCAGTAAATTTTTTAAATCTTACCAGGAAAATTTACATAATCTGTAAAAAGGCGAAAATCCGTATCGGTGGTCAGTATGCCAAGCTGAAAGATTTTTTCCGCCAAACACCTTCACCAACCACGTAGTGTCCGTTTTAGAAGTGGCCATTTGGTGTAGTATTTTAAGTTACTGTTCCTGGACTGCCAAAGTGCTATGACCAGCTAATGGATCATCTACTGGGCTTGACAATAAGATGTTCCCACATCGCTACGAAGTGCACATACTCCTCCGTTCCGGTGACAGCTCCGGTATAATGATCCGCATGCGGCTGCATTGGCTGGAGCTGGTTGTACCAAGTAGAGCCTGGAAGTTCCAGAAATGACAAATTGGCCATGGTCAGAAGAATCAGTTTCTGGTGGATGAGCTTTTGTTGTTAGATCGGTCGGGACTATAATGGTGATTTCTTGGTGGATGTTGACTTGGATGTAACTCCTGGTCCTTTTCTGTTCTGGTAGTTTGGTTCTCGCTCCGCGATCCGGATTGGTCATTAAAGTCTTAAATTAGGTTTTTTTTTCCATTTCAAACTTATTTCCATCGTATTTAAAAAAATATTTAAAAAAAAAAAAGCTTTTTTGTTTTTTAGTTTCTACGAGTACCTTTCTTCAAGGCGGGGGTGTTCAGAACGCTGTAACTCAAGTTTTACTTAATAGTTTTAGCCCAAAATTATTATTATTTATAACTGATAAAAAACTGAGGGCTCTATATTTTTACTATTTCACGAAGAAGCAAAGTTCTTTAAAAAATTCGTCAAAAACAGGTCGCCACATAAGATGACCCCCTTAAGCACGGTATTAAAAATACGAATGCAGCAGTTCAAAAGCAATTAAAGTTCTTACAATTAATTTGGTAAAATCATATGCAAAATATTGGTAATTTGGCAATAATAATTATTTGCACTGTAAAGGCCAGGAAAGAAAAACGCACCGTTTTTGATGCCATTTGATTGACCCAATGGGTTTGCCGATGGAGTTATCCATTATTTGCTAAATATAAAAAAATAACAGAAATACTCGATATATCGATATTTTTAAAATCCAAAAACCCTTCTGCAAAGTAAAAAATAATTAACAAATGATTTACAAAAATAGCTAAAATACGTCGATTGCTTGGAATAAAGCTATATTTCCCGCTAGGCGCTAACAAACTGCCAGATATATATAAAAGAGCTATATTTGCACCACTGAGCGCTTTGTTTTGGTAATAACACAACTTTGTAAAGTATTCCTTAATTTTAAATTAAAAATCTGCAGACCTTGGCACAATGGCGGCGGAGGTGTCCCAACTATTGCTGGCGGTGATCCAGGGCATTCCGGCCGGCGCCACAAACGATGACCTGACCAAGGCGATGCCTGACGTTGCTCCGGCCACGCGAGTGGAGGCTCTGAACATACTGCTGCAGCAGGGCGAGATCGAGATCCTGAAGAAGGGCGAGAAGCTGGTGTACCGCGCCAAGGATCCGGAGAAGAAGAGCGCCCTGCCCAAAGATGCTGACAACGAGGAGAAGGTGGTCTACGGCATCGTGGAGGAGGGCGGCAACAAGGGAATCTGGATCCGGGACATACGCATGAAGTCGAACCTGAACATGATTCAGCTGAACAAGATTCTTAAAAACCTTGAAACGAAAAAGCTGATCAAGGCGGTCAAATCAGTGAATGTATGTTGCATCCAGGAAGCTGAATCTCGTAAACTATTTTTATGATTCTATCCTTAGGCCAGCAAAAAGAAGGTGTATATGCTTTACAACCTGGAACCGGACCTATCCATAACGGGCGGCGCCTGGTACCAGGACCAGGACTTCGAGGTGGAGTTCGTCGACGTGCTCAACCAGCAGTGCTTGCGGTTCCTGCAGATGAAGCGCGACGGAGCGGAAAAGAAACGCGAGGGTCCCCTGGCCTTCAAGCAGATGTCCTGCTGCACGGTGAACGAGGTGCACAAGTTCATCTCAGACCTGGGCATCAGCAAGGTCAACCTGGCGGAGGCCGATCTGGAGACCATCCTGAAAACAGTTGTCTACGATGGCAATGCGGAGCGGGTGCGCCAGCAAGACGGATCCTTCGTCTACCGCGCGGTCAACTCTCCTTTGCCACCAACCGGCCTGGTGCAGATGCCCTGCGGCATTTGTCCCGTGATCAAGAACTGCTCCAATTGCGGAGATGTCACAGCTATAACTTGTGAATATATGCGAGATTGGTTGGATTGACAATAAATTTATTTCTTGATATCTGATTAACACAAGGGTAAACGTTTGGTTGGGAATTCAAGTCATTTTATGTGTTAAGAATGGCAATATATTGGAACTACTTTTTAATTGTTCATTCTCACGATTGCTTATCAACGTTCTTTGAGCATTGAGTTTAGTATATTCCAATAACCACAATTAGATATTTTACCTCTATTTTGTATAGACGCAACTTTGATTTTTCTTCATTCTTATTTACATCGTATGGACATAAAGTAGTTCGCAAAACAAATTTAAGTTCAGTATTTTAAATCAGATATTCTACATTTAAAATTAATTGAAAATATCTACCTAATTATTTAGACGAAAGATTAAAATTAAAATAAAAAACTAATTTATGCAGTTAGTTTAAATTTAAGAAATTATGATTTTTTGGCTTAAATTTTTTTTCTGTGAAGGTCGGTCAAAAGAAAAGGGTCAAAATGCACAGAATATACATATTTAAAAAAAACGTGGAGAGTATTATGTTTATTTTTTTGAAAAATAAAATATAATCCAGAACTACCACGAAATAGGCAACAAGTGTACCGTTGATTAAGTGCACTCCCTGTTGCACAGTACATTTTTTTATAAAAAGACAAAAAAAAGGGCAAACATAATGTTGTACATTTTAATTTATTTTAAACAGCAACTTCGTCTATGTCAGCTTCAGCTTCACGTTCGTCATATTATAAATCTGATCCTATAAGCTGTAGATATTTGCCAGGAATTTTAGCACCTTAAAAAGAAAGAAATTTGTAAATGCGTATAAATTATGTTATTGTGGAGTAAATAAGAGCTCCGAGCCACTGTAGATCATTTCAAATATCCAAACATTTTCCATTTCCGTGGTATTTTATTTACTCTAGATTTTTTAGTTACTAAGTGTTTTTTTCAAAAGCTTTTGAGCTTTTTTACGATCCGAAGAGTTGGCAGCTCCGGGCACAGTAAGTTTATTAAACGGCCGGTTTCTGATTGGAGCGTTCGTTGCCTGTGCATTTAAATTGAAATAAATTAATTCCAAAACAGGAGGAGAAAAATCTCTGCGAGTTCACCTTAATTGTTCCCAAAAGGTAAATAATAAATAATTGTAAATAAAAATAACGAAAACACAGTATGCGCAAATAATATGTGAAAGTCGCGATTTGTGACGCTAATTGTTGTTGATGATGCAAGCCAATTCTCCACATTATGTAGAATTGAGTTTGCCGCCTCACACACACATAGGCGCTTGAATTGAATTCGCACACTCACACAGCCGCAGCAGAGTCTCGTTAGCGAAATGTGTAAAGGTGAAATAGAAGTCATTCCATACGGAGCTTCAAGTAAGAATCCCATACCATCACGCCTCGTAAAACACGCCATTGGAAAATGCAACAATAATTATCTCGAAGCTGTCCAATTGCTGCTGTAAACCGCCAGTGCTTATCGCAATTGTTTAATTGCCCTGCGATTGGTGACGCCTCAAACGAGAGCAGCGATGAGTAATTCGCATAAATTATGTGTGTGCCGTGCCGGTTGTCTGAATTCCGAATTTGGTGTTTTTGTTGCTAAACCGGGTTTATTCCGATAAGAATTTCTTGTGGTGTAGGAATTCCAGTAACGGCAGCAACGTCCTTTTCGGTGCAAGTTCAAGGGCAAATGGGGTACATACATAGACGATGTACATATCTATGTGCTGGAAAAGCACTTTCACTTTTAAGAACTTTTCTCTCGTGCGTTTTCCGCCTACGAAAGCTGCGCACCGAAAAGCTCTCGCGGCACGCTTTTTGCGCGTGTCACTCACGAGAAGAGAAATTATCAAAGAGAGCGATAAGGAAAAGCGCCCCCGCGGCCAATACAAATGCAAATTGAATGCTCACGCACTTGCATAATGGGCGTGCGAGCGAGAGGGTGGGCGTTTTGTGGAGCAGATTTGTCAAGGTCAGCGGGAGTGGGACTGGGACAGTGCTGCTTTTTTTTTGTCAGCTGATAAGCGACATCTCGATCGGAACGAAACAGCTGATGATCGGTTTTTTGTTTACCACGCACACACACACGCGTGCATCACATGCGCGTATCATATTCAACCATAATTAATCTTGCGGATTCGTTGAACTTCAAATGCCGGCTGGCAGCGAGCTTTGTACCAGTTAACAACTACGAAGCTTTGTTCTCTTCTTTGGATAAACTTTGGCGCACCCTCTACTCGAAGGACTAGAGGATGTGTTGGGCTCGCGGGAATCCACGAAAAAGTTAAATGTCTCATCTGTCGTATGAGTATTTTTCAATTGAAGTCAAGTTTATTTCCAATAAATCATTTACATATGTACATATGTGCATATGTACCTTTATATGATTATATGATTGTACCCGTTTAGATTTATAACATTTTAATTGGTAATTGTTGTAGATAATACCAAAAACTTGTGTTAAGAGGCTTAAACAAGGGAACATTTGATATTGTTGTCAAAAAATCACATCTATTCTTGACTTGTCAGTCAAAACTTGACTTATCGGAAAAATCGGCTACAAGACCTTCACTGAGTAGCGGGTACTCCCTGGTCGAGTATACCTTAGAATCATAACCTTCCTTCGCTTCGTAACGATTCTCGCGAGAGGCTGGCGCTTTAGGGGTGGCCTGTTGCTCTCCTCTCTCATCGTCGCCTCCTCTTCCGCCTCCTAGGGTCCAACTTTCTCGCGGCTCTCGGGAGCGGGAGCAGACGCGTTGGCTTTTCTACCTCGTGCTTTAGCCACTGCTCTCTGCTTGTCGGGCTACCGACATTCTGAGCGCTTTTGTTGCGGCTCGGAAAATTTTCCGCTGGCCAAAAAAAATCGCTGTCAGTCGAACAGCTTGCCTCGTCCTCGCCGCGTCCGCTTTTCGATTTCCGGATACATTATTCGACTCGAGAGCTATATCTTGCCAAAATATTGAACTCAGCTCAGCGCGGCCTTGTGTGTGTTGTGCGTGTTGCGTGTGCTGCTGGAGGATATAGATATCATCGGTGCCCCGATTCCGATCCCGCTTTCAAGAGCGCTTCCCGTTGGTTCCATACTGCCCGCTTGGTAGGCAACAAAATGGTGAACGTAACCATTTACGATGAGGCACCCAAGCTGAAGGTACGCCGCCGTCCATAACTGGTCCATAAAGATACACATAATCAGTTGGCTAGTTATCCGATATCAGACCTAGACTCACTTGGCGAAAATTCGGCATTATGCAACTGCAGCTGCGAAAGTTCTGCCGATGCCGATGCCGCTGCCGCTGTCTCCTCCTCTCGGTCGCGGTCGGCAGAACTGACCTTCGGTGGTGCAGCGACGTCGGCGCCGGTGCAAACTTTTTCTTCCGCATGCCGCTCTCTCTCTTTCTTTCTCTTACATTCTCCCCGGTCTCTTTCCGGGCCACCCACCCACTCAATCAAGCACTTCGAGTACACGCACTTTGTTTACATCACCGAATTCTGCAGCAAATGATTTCTGGTGAAGGCAAGCCGAGAAGAATTATGAAGAAACGGTTATTTTTCAATAAAAAGTATCGGCAAAGTGTCAGCTTGTGGATTTTAATTGCAAAGCGATGTTTTCGTACCAAGTGCGCTCTGGTTATGTGATATTCAAATTGATTTTATTCCTTTTCTGCGTAATACTACGTCACTACTACTTAATTTCTATTGAGCTTTCCTAAATGCATTTAAAATTAGTTGAAAGAAGTGTGAAAGGCTTGTCTCCTATTGGTTTTATTTCATATTTCAACCTCTAATAGCTTTTTAGGTATTTATAGAAAATTCTCTTAACTGGTTTTCTATTTATAAGTTGCCTTTAATTTAAATTTGACCGGTAAAAACAATATTGATTTATTGATTTCATAAAAATAGAAAAAAGGGGGTAATCCAGAAGCTGGCGCTTCCTTTCCTCTACAGTTTGAATACTTCTCCAGGCTTCTGCGAAACAAAAATAACTCCCTAACTGGTAAAATACATAAAAGTGTTTACTTTTGCAAACACTGTTGCCATGGAGAGTCCTCTGATTACCTGTGTCAATAGTCACTTGTTGTATTAAGATACCACTTCTGGCTGTAATAAAACGTAAACAAATAAATACGATTATCAATCATATAAGTCGGCTTAAAGCTTTAAATAATATCGTGATAAAAAATCGCTGATAAGGGGTTTTATTCAGAAACAAGCTAATTTTCTAAAATTAAATTCTATTAATATAGAATTTACACTTTACACTTACACATTAGTAATAAACGTGACTAACCTATTGCTTTTCTTCCGCTCGCAGCCCAACGAAGTACCGCAAAACATGGCCGCAGGAGCTGATACCCAACTGGAGCACATGTGCCGTCTGCAGTTCGACTCGCCGGTGCCCCATGTCCGCCTGTCCGGAATCGTGTGCACCATCGGACCTGCATCGCGCAGCGTGGAAATGCTGGAGAAGATGATGGCCACCGGCATGAACATTGCCCGCATGAACTTCTCGCACGGCTCGCACGAGTACCACGCCGAGACCGTCGCCAATGTGCGCCAGGCTGTAAAGAACTACTCGGCCAAACTCGGCTACGAGCACCCAGTGGCCA
>VNJS01013934.1:0-22047 GCA_008042575.1 Drosophila watanabei | reverse complement strand
CCGTCAACTGAGGCATGTCCCCAACTAATTTTCACCCAAATTGCAGGAGTCCTTCGGCTCTGCTTCTACTTAGCCTTGATAATGAGACCTTCTTCTCAGAATATTGAGATGATTTCAAGGCTTTAAATTTCTAGAAGCAACTTTGCTTAAAGCCTAGATTCATGATGTATTCTTTGAAACATTTGTGGGTTAAGCTAAAAACCTACGTGATGCTTTTTCCAGCCTTTTTTTTTTGCTAAATGAAAATGCGATGCGTGCTGCATTGTTTTTTTATGATTATGCATGAGGCCGGTCGCCTGTGACCTTCCGAGGCCACTCGCTCTAATGTTCGTGGCTAATGCCTGGGCGATATATATATACACTTCCTCCTGTGGGGCCCCTGGAGTAACCGCATTCCTTGGAAGTGCCACATCATTGCACAGGCCGCATGTTGCTTCACTACACACAAGCCACACAAACACCGACAGAGAGAGCGAGGACAATGTCGGCGACATTTACACAGTGTCAACTATAAGAGAGGGACGCAAGACGCAGGACGCAGGACGCAGGCGGAGGCCAGGTGCAATTGGGATCCTTCGGGCCAGGTGCGTTGCCGTGGCCACACCTGCCCACTCCCTGCGCTGTCTCTGCTTTGCAATTGTGTCAAATTAATTGTCAACTGTTGTCGCTCTGCTCCACTTCGCTCTCTTTCTGGCACACACACACTGTGTGTGCCGCCTGTGTGTGCTTTGTGTGGCTGTCTCTGTCGTCTGTTTGATAAATTGCATTTAATGGCTGCCGCCAATTAAGAGCAATTTTTGCTGCCGTTGCTGCTCGGCATTTTTGTTGCCAGTTTTTGTTGCCAGTTGCCCGAGTGTCCCCTTTTATTTAGCCCCTGTTTCTGCCTCTGATCGGCCAGTTGCTTTCAATTTGGCCCCGGCTGCAGTTTTAAAGTGACATCACAGTAGCAGCAGGAGCTGGAGCAGGAACAGGAGCAGTCGTAGCTCCAGCTCCGAGCCTAATAGAAATTGATAGCTGCCTCTGGGCCCAGCTGACCACGTTCTCCGGCCATATTTCTCACTTCAGCACGCGCGGCGTTACAAAAATTAGATAAAACATTACGGGGCTACGTATATTACGTATATTAAATGCAAGAAGCTCGTTGCCCGGGTCATTTGGCATCTATAAAAAAAGAAGGAAAGAAAAGGCCAAAGGCCCCTATCTGCCGCTGACTCCCTACGCCTGTGCTCCCGTTTGCTCCTATTTCAGCCATCACGACTTCTTCTTTGGTATTATTTATGTCGCCGGGTGACTCTGCCAAAAAGGTCGCCACTTTGTCCCATCAGGCTCTGCATTGTCGTTGGCAGGGGTATTTATGTTTTGTTATCGGGTTTGTCAAGAAATAGGGGACTTACTAGATGTTGAAAGGTATGCTTAATAGGAGATACTAGAAGGAAGTTCTTTAGATATGAATTTAAAAACTTAATTACCTCATAATATGAAGTATACATTGATAAAGTATATTGAAATCTTCTCTTTACTTAAGAAAGATAATATGTTTATATAAGTATACATCTCTTTTCATATTTTCTATTTCCCATATAGCATTATTAATTACTATTACAATAAAGCCTTAAAGTAGAGCAAATCAAGTTGCAAATATATTCCCTTTAAGCCTTGAAGTGACTCATTCAGTTAAAGAACAAAAAGAGCTTTTCAAGTGACAGAGTATTCCGAATTGGACCCATCGGAGATGTTCGTCTTGGGCCATTCCCTGCTGATGCTTATGCTGCTGCTGCTTCTGCTGGTCATTAGGCGTAGCGTACTTAGCGGCTACGTGCTGTGACCATCGCCAACCGCAAATTAAGTATACGCCGCGTTGCGCCACCGACTCGCCAGTTGCCAGCCGGGAAGTATGCTGCAGTTTCGCTTGGCCCAAACAAACAAATGCTGAGACAACAAACAAGAGCCGAGGGATGGGCAGCGGGGAGCGGGGAGAAAGGAGACCAAAGAGCACTGGACAAAAGGGGCAGCGACTGGGAGCAGAGCAGAGGAGCAGTCAAAATGCCAGCTATGTCCTGACGGCTCTCCTATGCGCTGCTAGCAAGGAGCTCCGTTTTGTTTGCGCGTCCTTTTGCCTGTTTGTTTGTTCACTTTTTCTCCGCTTCCTCCTCGGCAGGCACCTCCCGCTCCCGCCCCGCGGAGCCTGAATTAAGCGCCAAAAAATGTGCGCGGCACGTAAATAACTCCACACAGTCGCGTTTGGGGAGCGAGGGGCACGAGACCGGAGCGGAGCGGAGGTGGCACGTGACCAAATTTCGATGGCAACTTTGTTTTGGGATGCGCTCCCGACTTTATCATGTTTTCATTTCGCGGCGTTGGCTTTTTAATTTGTGCACATTTACGGGGGAGTGGCATTTCCCATATATTTTTTTGCTGCCCGATGTGAGAGGACTCTTTTTTAGTGCTTTTCGTTATTCGCTGCAGTAGCAAATTAATGCAAATAAAACGAAGAGCCGTGCAATAAAATGTTGTTTTCTCTGTCGCTGTTGTTGTTGTTTGTCGTTGTTGTTGTTGCTGCAAAAGTCTGCAGCATAATTTATTTACTTGCGCTTTGACTTTGCCGCTTTCGGTTGTGCGGACTTTTTTTTGCCATGTTTTTGTGGGGCGTTGGGAAATGCGCAATTAAAATGATAATTTTCCACGGTGGCACCACCACCACCACCACCGGGTTTGGGCTGCAACTGCATTTCGCACGTACTGTGAATTATAACCTGCCGCATAAAAGTAAGCTATAATTTAGCGCTTAAATGATGCGTGCTCTAGCTTTCCGCTTTTCCTGGCCATTTTCCTGGGCCATAGTTCCACTCCCTCCTTGTGCTCCTTGTGCTCCTCCCCCTAACCGGTCTGACTTTATTGCATTCCTCGCACTCGACCATTTTTTATGTGCTTTAATTAATTCGCCTGACCACTGGCCCAAAAAAGGGGAGGAGCAGGCGAAGAGCTAAGCAGGAAAACACAAAAAGGCAAATCTTATTAACTTTGGCAGACCGCCTTTCCCTGTGCCTACCCTTTCCTCCCGTTCGACTGGCTCACAAATCCAATAAGACAGCAGGGCAGCTCACAAAAAATTCGCATTCAATAAAAATCAATAATCGGAGTGAGGAGGGGAGGGGAGGCGGAGGAGAGCCTGATGAAGAAATAGCCGTAATGCTTTGCTTATTACCTTCCAATTCATTAAACCTGCCGTCAAGCCGACCAAACCAACCACCTTTTCCTTGGCCCTCTCTTGGCCCAGATTCCGACCAAGTGGTCAGCCCTTTTCACTTTCGCATTGACGTGGAAGCGGCCCGGGTTGGAGAGATTTTTCCGAGCTTTTTTCCCAGGCATCTGGGCTGTATGTGAGTTTTGATTGTCTCTTCGGTTCAGTGCATTTCTTTTTTTGGCTCCAGAAATACGAAAGTTGTGATGGATGAGGGTGACGCACTTTTGGGATACAAAAGGAACTTGGTAAGATAGTGATACTTGGAAGTTAGAAGGGAAAATATGTGTGATTACTAGTGATGTTTTAACCATAATTTATATTTATAAACCCACTTTTTAGATGGTTTATAAAAGCATCAAAGTGCAAATTATGATGTCCCCTATAATTATATCATTTTTACGGTGTGAAACTTGCCAGCTTCTATTTTATTTCTATGGCCATCGCCGCCAGCTTCCATTTAAATCAATAAATCACTCGAGCCCCCAGTAATTCGTTAGCCTAAGCAAAAGCATCATCCATTTGCACGCACACACATCACATGCTGGAAACTGGGAACTGGGAACTAAGACTGAGGCAACAAGACAACAAAACCCGAGAGCTGACCCATCCGATTCCGATTCCTGCTGCCGGCTCGGCACATTCAATCATTTTTACACCCTCCAGAACTGGGTCCTATCAGGCGTAAATAATCAGAAACGCTGGCTAAATAATAAATACATGTGTGCGAGTGGAGAGACTGGACTCTGTCTGCCGGTTCCTTGGGCCCCTCGGTCAGTCCTCCGCTGACCAATCAACTGGCATTAATGGCCAGTCCCAGCGAGGCACTTAGACTCACTTCGAGTGGCATGAAAAATGATGCAGCCACCCACCGTTCCTCCGTTCCTCCGTTCCTTCGTTCGTCCGTTCACCTTGCTCAAGCAACATGAAAATAAATATTAAATAATCATTTATTTTCACACAAAAAAAGTTGCTGGTTTATTTTTTCCATTTATTGTTTGCTTTTATGTTTGTTTGCCTTCACTTGGACACCCGCCGCACAACGGTGCGTATGCGCGTTGTGCCGTGAGAGGCGGGAAACGCCTTCTTGCTTAACGGCTCAGTGCATTGCATTGGCTCAGGGTGTGCGAGTGTGTGTGTGTGGGTGAGGGTGTGTCTGTGGCCCGGGGAAACAGGTCAGCCTGCGGCTGGCTTTATAGCGTTATTACATGTGTTATTTGATTTAATAAATGTACTCTTTCTACGTACTTTCAAATGCAATAGTTAAAGCAAATAAAACGTAATTTATTTAAGGTATTTCCCCAGAACATGTTCAGCCACACAATTGTCGATTAACATGTGTATATATTGATTGATTTACAAGAAAAATAATTGCTAACCCAGGAATGACATTTTATTAACGAGTTTTCCATACAATTTATGAGATTGCATAACGACTAGATGGTATTCCCTTATTTTTATTGGCCATTTCGATATTCACTTTCGTTTCATTTGGAAACAAAAGCAATAATTTCCCACTTGCTGCATTCCTCGTGCATTCCACTGCCAGCCAAAGCCGCAAAATGTGGAAAATTGTGTTAAATGTTATGCGAAAATGTACACATTTCTAGGCAGCTTAGGGAGGGGCAAGGCTGAGCTCTGGAAAGCAGGTGCTCGACAAAATAAATTTTAATAAACAGAGCGCATACGTCAAACGGCAGACGTGTTTCTCTCTCTGTCTCTATCTGCCACACACACTTGTGCACGTAATTGGCGGCAAAACAATTAGTAGCATTTTACAGTTTACAGCTCAAAGTTTACACTTGCTGCACATCCTGCCCCATGACCCGCCCCCCGAAATATATTTCGCACGAAACTGCACACGAAAGTATGCAGCGGCGGCAAATGCTGCAACAAAAGCTGACGAGCTGACTAAGTGGCAAATGTGATGAGCTCTCGGCAGAGACAGACAGGGAGGGGGACAGGTGGAGGTGCAGGTGCAAAGGTGAGCAGATGAGGGCAACAGTTGGCAGGTGAGCTGCGTAAGCTTGGGCAGGCGAATGCCAAAAGCGTTGAAGCTTCTGACACACATTCGCAATGGAAATGCATTTCACGAAGAGAATAGGCCACCCACTTGGCTGTAATAAATTACGGTAATTCAGAAAACTCTTAGCACAGCCGGAAGGAGAGGCAGATACAGGGTGCTAAGTGAGGAAAGAAAAAACAGGAACATTAGATCAAGGAGTGTAATTTCAATTGATTTGAAATACTTGCAAGTCATATTTAACCCTCTCATTTTACTCTACAAGATCTTACATTTTAGTCCTTCTTAAATAAGGCCTAAGAATCCTTCTCTAACACCCTGTATGTCCCAAGTGCAAGAGTCAGGTATTAGCATACGCTGAGCAAAGAAAGCAAAAGCCTTGCCAGAGAAATGAGTCAAAGGAAGCTGGCAATATGTGTGTCGCAATTTCCGTTTGAAGTGCACTTCCTGGCAGCTCGCAAATGTCATGCAAAATTCCTGCTGCAATTGCACCTGCTCGTCAAGGTTGCCTCGCTGATTGCCTTGCATAAGTTCTCTCTCTCCCAGCTTTCCCACTTTTTCCACTGGCTTAATGGAAAAGTCGTGTGCACTCCGTCAGAGGCAAAATATGGCCAGAACATGTGTGACCCACTAAGAGCGTCGAATCGCGGTGCATCAGTTGATTTAAAGCAGGGACATTTCTGCACTTTAACCGCTCGATATCAATATTCCCCCATAACCCATTATAAACAAACTGTCGGGCTTCCGCTTAATTTCATCTGCTGACGTCCGCTCTCGGATTCAATTTTGCGAGAAAGTTGCAACAGCTGCTTGCAGTTGAAGGAAATCAAATTGAATAAAAAGTTTCTTTCTGGCCAAGTGGCCCCCGGCGGCGGCGGCAGCGGCGGTGGCGGATGTGCCAGGAGTAGGACCACATGGCGAATGCTTGATATTTCGCAAAGGAAGCTCTCCCCACAGCTCAGAGCTCACTGGCAGTGCCACCGCCGAGATGACAGGCAGCAACTGGCCACTTCAAGTGCAACTGTTGCACATCAAACAGACATCAAAGTGTGCAAACATGATGGAGAGACAGCCAAGTGGACACGCCGGGAACGCGAAGAGCAGCATCTAGATACAGATTGCAACTGCTATTGCGACTGCAGTTGTCGAGACTTTTTTCCCGGACAACTTTGAAAAGGTTAGCGGACCTCCCAGGCTAGGTGTGGGTGTGTCTGTGTGCTTGAGCATTCTAGACAAGCTCATCAGTCGTCATGGCAATCATGCACACAGCATACAAGTGGAGGGGCACAGCACATCCGGGGCAGCCTGGCCCTGGCACTCGAAGACGCCTCCAATCTCACCGAGATTCCATTAACTTGAAGCGGACAACTCGATCGGAACTCGGTCTCAGTCTCCTCTCTGTCGAGGTGACAAAAGCCCGAAAGTGGGTCGTTGAAATTGATCGGGGGGCTTGACCTGCCGCCCCTTCGGGCCTTATTTGCTCGGTTAACAAGCGAATTTCCATTCCATGGCTTCATTGGCTTCATTGCACCTCCAGTCGAAGCCGAAGCCAATCTCGTTGCCATTATGCCGCCCAGTGCCTTGCGCCATGAATCTGCTCCGAAAGCGAAAACATAATGAAAATAATTCGCCAAGGAAAGTAATAAAGTGGCAGCCTTGAAGGCCGCAAAGTACATACGTACAGAGAGGAAAAGTATATTGCAGATGAAAAATCACAGCAATAAATAAGGTCACAATTAAGTATATCCTCATGTGTTGCCATTCCCTGTTACAGACTTTCAATGGTTTTATTTTCTTCTTAATTATAATAAAGATTACTGAAATTAAACTTCATTTTTCCCAGTGTCCTGTATGCATGTCGGCCCGGGTGTGAGCCCTGCATGTATTCGTGTCTCAATGGCGCTTTATTGTGATGTCGTTGGTCCTTCGCTCGCCTCGTATTTGTTTAGCCCGGCATTTTATTTTTACTGTTTATAAGCTGACAAAATTGTTTTTCTCCTTTCAGCTCCTGCCTGCCTGCCACCAGCCCATTAAATGATCCCACCCGGCTCCTCCGTGGAGGGTCGTCGTGAGCCGTAAATGGGCCAATGCTGCGGCTACGTAATAAAACGAGAGCGAACCACAAGCAATAATTGGCCAAGGTCCGTTTGGGGGATTTTTGATGGCCTTGTCTTGTCACTGAGGCGAAATTAGTTCCCAGCTGCCGAGGGCAGCTCCTCTTTCCCGTTTCCCCATCTCTATTTTTCAGCTTTCTGATGCGATTCCATGCAGCTGAGTGCAGAGATGATTCCATTTCCCCGCGGCCAGAACGGCTATGCGTGGTCGCATTCTTCTCTGATTAAATTTGGAGCTATGCACTCGGCTGTGGTGCTCGCTTCGCTGGCTCTGACTGGCCAAAAAGAATCGAGAATGGGAATCTAAATGCGGCTAAAAGGCATTCCATATCTATGTCAGTAAGCCATTGTTTTCAATTTCCACGTTAGCCATTGTTCCGCTGCGCTTTTGTAGCTGCTGGAGCCAGCCTTCGTGCTCATGGTTCTTAAATCGGTTAAAGCCGTCTTCGAACTGCTCTCGGGTCACTATCATCGCATTCATCCTGCTGGCCATAATGCCATAAACTTAATTATGGCAGAGCCAAATGAGCAATCAGATGACACTTGCCAGCCCGCCCGCTTAATTAACATGCCAAAATGCCGTAGACGTAAGGTGAAACTCCGGTTCATCGCATTTTTTATGCCTCGCTCTTAACGCGGCAAGACAAAAAATAAAAGCCGGGCCCGGCTAGAGCTTCAGCCAGCCAGCCAGCCAGTTGGCAATACAATTTGCCGTGACAAATGCGGCCATAAACAAAAATGGCGTCAACGATGCCGCGCCACAGCCGCCGCTCTGCCATTTTCTAGTGCATGCGACGACAAAATGGCTGCCACAAGAGTCTGGATGAAAATTTCATTTCCCAGGCTGCGATGGCGATGGCGGCGGCGGCGGCGACCTTTTACGGTATTTATCACACGCGAAAACCCGTCTGCCAACTCGCTAGCATACACTTCTCCCCGCCCCGCTTACCACCCGCCCGTTTTCGTTTTCGGTAATGAAATTTCGCTTTAGCAATTACGGGCATCCCCGGGCCACGGCCGCGATAACTGGGGAATCGAGGGTAGCCGGGCTAAGCCGGCTAATAGCTTTTGAGGCTGGCTGGATGACTGGCTGACTGGTTGGGAGACCAACTCGATGGATGCATAAATTATGATGGGAGCGAGTGCACCCTCGCGCAGGAATCAATTCCGGGCTTTTGGCCCAACAAAACAAAGCGTGTGGCAGCTTCATAATAACGGAGAAAAATGCAAGGAGAGCCGGAGAAAACAAAAACACAATTTATAAAAATATTTTCATGCCTTGCAGCTAAAATGTTATTAAAGTCAATAACATAAAGCCGGGACAATTCCTTCTGCCTTCTGCCCTCTGCCTCTGCCTCTGCCGGGGTGAGAGGGCGAAACTTTGTCAAATAAAAATAGCTTACAAATAAAAACAACTCGAGGCGGAAAAATAAAAATCATCAGCGAGAAGGATAAGGGGAGGACTGACCAAGGCAATGTAATAAAAATAAATAATGGCTTTGACAAAAAATAAACGATGGCTGCGAAAAAGTTTGAATATTTATGAGTTTTTTATGTGCCAACAAAGGAGGTGAGCCAAGAAAAAGTCCAGCATTCAATGGGGAAATAGGGAGAAAGAGGAGAAAGAGAGAGTTATGGAGTGAAAGTAGGACCTCTTCTTGCCCGATTAATTATGCCAGAGTCATCGATAACAGAGTGATTTCATTAGAGCAGCGAGCGAGAGCAAAAAGCGGTGAATTGTTTATTTAAACGGAATTTTAATGGAAAATAAATAAATTTTAATGGGAAAATATACATACAATAACTCAATTCAAATATGCAGAGACTTTTTTAAAGAATCGATAAATTTACATTATAGACTGACCAGAGTAAGTTTAAAATAAATAGCAACTTTTTGACACTTTTATTAATCAGAAAGAAATCATTTACCAGCCAATTCGGTTCTAAAATAGTAAAATATTTCAACAATTTATCAAAGTCAATAGAAATTTCTTCTTAAAAATGGAGTCCCTTGCCCAGACCATGTCCGTCGAGGCCATTGCCGCCATCAAGGCCAAGCGCCTGGCCATGAAACGCCATGACAAGGACGCCATTGCCAACGCCAAGCGACTGCAGCGGGAGCAGCAGCGCCTGTTGGACGAGCACCAGGTCAACGTGTGCAAGCGGGCAATGGAACGCGAGCGGCAGCACCGCCCCTTCGAGGAGAAGCTGCTGGGCGAGAAGGAGCTCCCGGGCGTACTGCGCACCCTGGCACTTGTCTACGACATCCATACGCGTCGCCTTCTGCCCAAGCACGATGCTGAACCCAACGAATCCCCAGAGCCGGAGAAGTTACCAGAAGTTCCAGTGGTGCCGCCGCAACAGGATCACCCGCACAATGAGTTGGCTTCGAGGTACAATCGCTACGACCAGGAGAAGTTCCTCAAGGGCCAGGAAGCCTTTGGCATTAATCCGCTGGGTAGTAATCTAAAGAACAGGAAAGTCGCCAAGGAGCTTGGAGAGGTGACTGGCAAGGAGATCAGCAAAAAGACTGTCCAGGAGATCGTCAAGGACACTGGTAGGGAAACGACCAAGGAGAGTGCCAAGGTTGCTAGCAAGGAGACTATCAAGGAGATTGTCAAGAAGACCAGCAAGGAGGCTACCACAAAGGTGCGGACTTCATCCAGCCACCGGCACAGCTCTGTTGAGAAGAGCAGACGCCGCTCTACGAATAATAAACCCATCATTGTGGTGCCAGCGGCCCTGACCAGTCTGATTACTCTGCACAACGCCAAGCAACTACTGCAGGAGATGCACTACGTATCGGTGGACCAGGTCCGCAAGTCGGGTATCCAGCCCGCTGAAGAGATCGTCCTGGAACGCCACGTCCAGGTAATGTTCGGGGATCTTTATTATATACACATAAGCTAATGAAAGCAACCCTTTTTCAGGGCGAATTGGTGCGCTATCGAGTGATTGACAACGTAAAGCGTCTGAAGCCCGAGGAGTGGCAGCGTGTGGCCGCCGTGTTCGCGATGGGACCCCATTGGCAGTTCAAGGGCTGGCCCCACGGTGGCGATCCTGCTCCGATTTTCCATGAAGTCTGCGCCTTCCACTTGCACTTTAAGGACACTCCGCCGAGCAAGGAGCTGCGCAACCTGCAGGTGCACATGCTAGCCCTGCCGCAACACGAGCGGCACTTGGACTGCGGCATCCTGAAGGAGTTCTGGAAGAAGCTGGACCACCACATCGCCGTGCGGGGCAAGCAGTTTGCGTTTATGAAGCAAAAGTAGAGCCTTTCGCACACATAGAGATAGAGATAAGCGGGAAAATCAATAAATGAAATTGAATAAGCCAGAACAAAGGACGAAGGACAAAGACACACACACATGGCACACATGGGGCGGTCCTTCGATAATAAAAAGTGAACGGGCGCATCAGAAAAATATATCACGTATGTATAAAAATCATATAAAAACGCTGCGAAAACTGCAAACTTGGCAAGAAAATTAAGAGCACAAACAAGTCGGATGGGAAAATGGGGGAAAACGGAGGCGACTTGGCACGCGTGAGACAAAAGCTAAATGACACACAAAGGAGCAGTTGTGTGTGCGTCTGTGGGTGTACTTATGTAAGTCACTGTGCGTCCCACAAAACGTAAAACTGTCAACGATGTTCAGAGTGATGAGGCAACTGAAAATGGGGTGGCAATAAAGGCTGCTGCTGCCGGGGGGACTTGCCAAGGAGAGCGGTGAGCGCAATAAAAATCACTGGGAAAATGGCAATTTTTATACACACACACACATACTTGTATTTAAATAAAATGCGTGCCAAGGCTCTGAGTCAGTGAGCATGTGTGCGAGTGTGTGTGGGCTTAAGAGGCAGGATATGAAGCAATTGGCAGGCGATAAAGGCTGTCAAAAGGAAATGCACTAAGCGCTTTAACAGTGGATCGAAAAGGAGGTAAATGTCTTGAAAAGAAAACCTGTGAACTATGGCTATAAGCAAAGTCTAATGATTGTTTCTTGCACTCAAAGCTGGCTTTGTGCTTTCTTAAAATGTGTCTAAATGTCAAAAAAAGAGCGGCTCAGATCCTTCTGCTCTCTCTAGCACTCTAGATCTGTCTGTCTGTATATCTTTCGCTCTTCGCTGTCTATTTTTATATTTTTTACCCAATTTTGTGCAAGCAAGAGGACTAGAGACTCCGTCATTAAAAAATAACGTTCCTTTTGACTCTAATATTTTCGAATTACTCATCTTCATCATAAGGTCTTTCCTCTAATCTATCCCTATATATAATTTTGGGCTACAAAGGTAAACTCCTATCCAAAATAACCCTAATATTTTCTTATATTTGTAATCTTAATTCCCTAAAATAGCTTTAGTTTTCATTTTCAGCCCACTGTCAGCCATTTACTGGGTAAGTAGCCTCGGATGCCAATTTCTCCTTGGGATAATTTGCCAACTTACGCAACTCGCTGAAGACAACGGTAGGTCGCCCTTCGCCAGTCACCAGTCCGTCCACCCATTGTGGGCGTGGCAAATCGAGTTTCGTTGCCAATATTCAATTTTATAAATTGAAGCAAAGTAAAAGCAGAAAAAAAAAATGTGGAGATAGAAATTGAATTCCGGCTAGCAGCAGACCGAATGATATAAAATTTACACACATCCCGGCAGCCGAAGGAGGGGGAAAGTGAATTTTCCACACAAGCTTGACACAAGGTTGACTCAAGCGATAACAGTTTGGATTACATCGGTGGCAGTAGGACGAGATTGGAGCGCCGCAATTAAGGATATCCTTTAAGTTGTGTCAGCGAATCTCGCTTTATTTATCGTTCGAAAAGTGGGAGTTGAACTAATGCAAGAACAATAAATTCACAAAACGGTTTGGCCATAAATTTCCGAAATTTACATTTGCCGAACGGGAGACCACGCAAAATCTGTCGCCACAGGACTGGATTCAATTGCAATTGCCATCGACAAAGCCAGCAGCAGCGAGTCCTCTTTGCAATTTACCAACGCCAACGAATCGGACATAATTTAGCCCCAGTTGGCAGCCGAATGCTTTATATTTTGCATCCCAACTTGATATAAATCCGCCGCCACTCCCCGACTTTATTTACTGGGATTAAAGTGCACTCGCCCCCGTGGCCCTCTTCACATTTCTCGATGTTTTGGTAAACAAGCTTACCCGGAAAAGCCAACTAATATTAATGAATTGACCTATCGAGCTCAGTTTTCCGATCTGTGCACTGGCAGGACCTGAAAATTGAATCGATATCATCTGCTGGCATTACACTTGGCTTAAAACTGATTACACACTGACTTGAACAAGTTTATGCCCAAGTGCCCGAACACCTACACATGTGCCACGTGTCTGCGTACATATTTATATATATATATATATATAATATCGTTGTACTCTCCTGGCAGGACAAAGTTTTTTACTTCACACCCAAGCGAAAGCCGAGAGCTGTTAGTTGAGAAGCGAGGAGCACTTTGAGCCACCATAAATCCCTCGGTTGCTGTGAAAAAGAGCACTAAACTATGGCAAAAGTTTGCAGTTCAAATCAGTAAAAAGTCAACTTTAGCTTTAGCATCCGAGGAGGAGCAGCGCGTTAACAATATGGCAGCGAAGCCAAGTGGAAAAATCAACGAAAACAACGGGACGCAATCGCACGGGAGTCGCACAGTCACACATGTTCGTCCGCCTGGCGATGACAGCGGCACAGCAAGGACTATGTCCGCCATCTTGTTTTGGCCCGGTTAGCCTTTGTATTGGCCATCGTCTGCCAATTGAACAGCGCCTTTGAATGCATTTGCTGTCCCAGTGCAGGAAGAGTGTTCCCGAGAGCAGAAGTCCTGTTCTTTTTTTTATTATTAATCGGATGCTTGTGAATGCTCTTTTACGATATCGAATGAGCTTGTGAGTTATTTAAATGATTTTATTTATGATTAAATTCCATGAATAGCATAAAAGCAAAGAGGAATCTCGTAAGCGCTTTTCCGAGTGCTGCATTCACATGGTGGCGGAAAATCTGTTGCTCCCTTTGCTCCCAGCATTCATGCGCTGGGAAATTCGATTTAAAGGGGGGTTCGGCGGTCAGCGATTGCCTTGGATCGTCCAACTTTTCAACTTGTGCCAATCAAACAAGTTCAATAACGGTAATTAACAGTCCAACGCAAAAGCAAACGCAAACGCAGTTCCGATGCAGTTGCAGTTCACATTCGTGCTGCGAAAAGGGCGCCGTGCCGTGCCTGCAATTTGCGAAAAGTTCAAAGCTATTAGCATGTCGATGCCTCAACCTGAACCGATATGGATGTGTGCATGTGGATGTTTGCCTGCGACAGAAGTTTTCCCAACAGCCAGGCCCAGGACCACCACAACTCCAACTCCCGGTTTTTCCAGCCTAATGATGGAACTGGCCGCCATCAGTTAGAGGCTATTAGCCGGGCTCCTGGTACCCGGAGCAGTGAGGAGTGAGCAGCAGTGAGGGCTAAAAGGCGACAGGCAGTCATTTCAGGCATTTAGGCCGGCACTCCGGCATTGTCCAACTGCTGGCCCACTCGGCATGTCAGTTTTGATTGAACCTGATGGACCCGCTGGCTCGCTAATCTGATTTAATTGTGAATGATGTAAAAGGCCACTCGCAGCGGAAGATGGCATCAATGGAGCGCTAATGGAAGTGGAAGTTTGAGTTAAAGTCGTGAGTAAAAATAACTCAGAATTAAAGCTAATGCTTGAGAAAAATATCCTTGTACTCTGGCTTTAAAATCAGAGGTTTTTTTGACCTCATCCATCTCATATGCACACATAATGCAGTTACTCTTGTTTGGCCTAATAAACAGATAGTTTGCAATTGGCTGCTCCTCGTTTTTACCCGCTGTTCTTGCCAATGCACCAGCGGATCTATCAATTTGTAGCATTTTCAGGCTCGCACACCCAGCCGGGGAGCCCAGACATACGTCCGTATTCACTTACGGCCATGGCTTCGGTTTCGTTTCTTTTTTTCTCTGTGCTCCTTTGGAGTAGCAGCCACTTTGGCCACAGAACTTGAACATGAGTGCAATCAAATGTATTACATTTTGTGCAACTTAAGCGCCGGCTGAAGTGCCGAAGACAGCTGGCGAGGAGGGGGTAGGGAGGCGAGCTATATGTCGGGGGAGGGATATTTCCGCTCCTGGCTGCAATGATTTCCTGAAAAACCCGAGTCAAGGCTGAGTCTGGATGAGAAACTAAACAGATGAGGTTGCTGGGTTGGGTTGGGGGGTGGTGGGGCTAAAGGAAGTTCAGTGCACACAAGGACGCACACAGTGGCGCCGTAAAGTATGCAACATGCGCCGTAAAAATGGGCCAAACAAGGAAATTGCTAGAAATGCATTTTGTGGCTTATGAGCCGTGAAGGGAAAGCGAGCAAGCGAGCGAGCGGAGAGCAGACAACCTCGAGCTGGGGAAATCAATCGAGTTTGTTCGACAAATATCCGCTCAAATGGAAATTGACAGGAAACCCGAGTCAGAGATATAGCCCCGTAAACATGTAGAATGGAACGTGAATGCCTCGGCAGCGAGGCAATTAAGTGTCATCGCTGTAAACGGTTTTTAACTATGACAAATTCAAATTCACAATGTTTGGCCAATTGGCCGGAATGCCCTGATTGATGACAAGCTCAAATGGGCAAAGAGGGATGACATGATATGATTACCCAACAATTTCCACTGCACTGCCAACTAATCAATGGCGAAGTCGGAAAAGCGACCTCTTTCTTTTCTGTTCTGCATTTTCCTTCGCAGTCGGCGATGTCGGTGTCCTTGGCGTTTGTCAAACAAAGCAAAAAACTTGCTAAATTCTCCGCTCAAACAGTTCAAGCTTGAAAAAATTTGCGAGAGAAAGACACAAACAGGAGGCGGAGGAAAAGCCAGAAAAGCGGGGAAAACTGGGAGGGAGGGACAGTGCAAAGCAAAGAACTTTATACCTAAAAGGGATTTATTTGATGACTTGTCTAACTCGTGCCCTTCACTCTTCACACGACCCGGCCACGCCCTCGCTTTTGTCTCGGTCTCCACTTCCGGCGCCCCCATTTTCGCAGACAGACCCGTACCCGGCATGACGTAGCACTTTTACAAATGAAGTTTTATAACTTTGCCTCCGTCTGATTTGTCAAAGAGAGAGAGAAAGAGACACGGCGCCCAAAAGTGAAATGCGACAAAATGGAATGAAATTAAATGCATTTTGAAAAATGATAAAGTTCGCCGGTTCAACAAGGAAGAGGTTTTCCCTTTGGTCTGCCATTCAAGCTTCAAGTCAGAGGCTTTAAGGACTTCCATTTACTTACAAATGCCAAGGGAGTAGAGCCTGAACTTACCTGAAATGACAAGGAAAAAAAGAGTTAATTAGAATGGTGACATTAAGTATTAAAATTATGATTAAATTAGCTTATTAAATACTATATTTTACAAACAAAAAACATAACTTTTAACCAGATTAGCTTAAGCTGTGGTAAGCCAGCTAATTTAAGCATAATTGCTCTTTGTGTCTCTAGCCTTTGAATGTTGTTGAAAATAATTGTTTTAAGTAAACAAAAAACAGTGATATTATTAAAGGATAATTTATAAACATAGTTTCATTTTGTGTTGGTCTGGAATGTTGGCTTCATAAACAGCATTTTAATTACTTGCCGCGCAATAAGCAGACATATTTTTTATGTTTTTCCTCCCTCGTTGTATTTCATTTGGCAAAGCAAATGTGAAAGCCCCGAACGGGAGACGGATAATGATTAAAACTAACGCTGACATCGGTGTCCACAAGCTGTTGCAGCCGCAGAAAAATGGCAGTCGAGAGAGGGGAGGAGTAAAAAAAGAGGAAAAAACTAATTTGACAAAAGTTTTGTCCAGTCGGAGTCAAGGATACCAACTGTCGAATCCTGCATGTGTGTGTGGGGTCCTTGTCTCCTGGTCAAAAATGCAGCAGCAGCAGCAGCAGCAGCAGTACAAACATTTGCTCTTGCCCGCTGGCTTCGACTATTTCACAAAAGCGCATAATAATTTTCACAGGATATGAAAAAACTTTCAGTTGGCTCTTCCGCTCGCAGGACAACCTGCATGTGTGAGTGTCCTGCGGCATGCCATTTGAATGCCACACTTCCCCCGGACCCTCTAGAGTTCGCAGAAGCCCCGGAATCCGAGGACATCCCCTCCGTTGTCGCAGTAATTGGACAAGTCGCCGGCTAAAGTGGCGTCAGCAGCCAACTGGCCACCGCCAACAATGGCTGCAACAACAATGACACCACTTTTATTAACATTCGCCAGCGTGTGTGCAGTGCTGAAATTTGCTAATTGCCACTGTTGCCTTGTCGCATTTTGTGGGATCTGCTGTCGCATTTGCCGGCAATTAATTGTTTTTCTCTTTTTTTAAATTAAATCTGGAAAGTAATATGGAAAAGTAATCTAATTCGAAAGTCATTTTATTCGAAATTAAATTAATATATAGTTCCAAAATAATCTTTAATAAATTCCTTGTTTAAACTATGAATAATATCATTCATATTCTTTTTTTAGCCGCTTGTACAACCAGGTCAATCGGTTGCATTAAGACACCCATAAGCCATAAGGTATCGACTTTCTCACAATTTTTCTGCCAGATTGGCTCCATCAGTTGGCATTGCCTTCGCCAGCGTCCGATAACTCCACGGCTTTATGTCGTAAAGCATCTTTTTGGGGTATCCCACGTCCTTGCTCGTCCTAGGATATAACCTTATCCTCTTTTACTGTAGCGTAATGGCAGCCGACTCGCCCATGGAGAGTTCTGAGACACGTAGATGAAAGGCGAGTGCAGTCTCCGCCACCTGCCCCAACGACGACCGGGAAAAGGAAAAGGGAAAAGAGTTCCCTGGAATGGCTGAAGTGGGCGCATAACTCACGCTTTTCAGCACCAAAGTGCACTCAGCTCCTCCTCCGTCTCTTCGTTAAGCCAATAATAAATTTCTGCAACAATTTTGTGCCAAAGCTGCAGTTTGTCAGCATTAGCTGGCTGAAGTTTCATCCCTCCGATCGATATCGGTGGGAGATACACACCCCCCACAGAACGTCCTTCCTAATTTGGCCCCCCGGGCGGGGCATAAATGTATTTATAATTAACTGAAACTCAGCCTACTCAGAGTACAGGGGTACAGGATACTCACCATAAAAATGGGGATGCTATGGGAATGGCGAGTAGCTGGAAGTTGGGAGATTACAACTTCGCTTACTGTTCCCCATTCTCTTCCCTGTCTTGCAGGACAAAAGTTTCTGGTAGTCAAATCTTGGCATGTTAAGTTGTAGCTAACTTTTTGTAAACTCTCACAAATCTTTGACGGCAAAGACGGGGAATCCCCGGCGAGTGAGTGTTTGGAACTCTTTGTGCTTGTGTGTAGAGCATTTAATTAATGCAATCAGAACAAAACTCCAGACAAAAGACAACAGTTGTGTGGAAACTGTTGCCAACTATAAGGGATTTTTATTAAATATTAAGGATATGGATCTGTAGATGAAGAAAGATGTTTCACCATCTTTCTTGGCTTGGATATCAATATAATACTTAAAGAAATTTAAGCAATAAAATGTAGTGAAGTAGAAAATATATGATACCATGTCGTCATCCCATAGTCCGCTCTCCAACACAGGGTTCAAGGGCTCCTCGTGACACCACCATTCATAATCGAAGTCGAATATGTACTCGCAGGTCATTAGGTACACACACGCACTGTTGTCCCCGACGCAAGTCAAATACAATTTCGACATGGCCTGTCCGCAGCGAATTTTCCTAATACTCCTACGCCTACGACAACGGCGGCAGGACATGGCTGGGCGCGACATCCTACGGCTCGGCCTCATCTACATGTAATCGCACATGAACAGACATAATATTTACTGCTCTAATTAATAGTCACGTACACCGCCGGAGCAGGGGAGCCTTCTAGATCCTTGCGAGTGGATTTAATGAGCCCGAAGATGGGACTTTATGAGAACAAATGCCGCTCGTTTGCCCAATGAAGTGGGGCCTCATCTCGAGGATTAAGCTTTGATTTAATTTGATTTGCAAGTCCTAATCTGATTTTTACGATCCTCCAGGATCCAGAATGGGCTTTCCGCAATGGCTTTGTCAGACAGGCGGTTTTATTTGCTTGTATTATCTCTGCCAGCCGCCGAAAAACAATGGAAAACAACCACAGCCCCAGTCTCGGTCCCATTCCAAGTTTCAGTCCCCAAATCCAGGCGTGGCATTTGCAAATTCCTGTCTGGACGGGATTTCCTACCAGGGCAACGCAGCGCATAAATGCAGCCCAGTGGCGGCCATCCGCCCGATTATGCATGTCCCCTGTTTCATATTGATGATGTGCCCGATGTGCCCGGCGCCCAGCCCAGAAAATAAACCCAAAAATAGTTTCGGCCCGGCCAACTGAGCCAACTGAGCTGCATAGTTTTGCTTTTGGCTTTGGTTACGGGTTCAGATTTTTGGTTTCCAGCTTCAGTTTATTTTGCCAGCAATTTTTTCTTGCCAGGAAGTGGCTGCTGGTGGCTGGCTGGGAATGGGAATGGGCATAGGGCTACCATTTTGCCAATTGGCTGCACCCGTGTCCAGGATCTAGGACTGAGAGTGTGCGTGTGTGTGTGTGCGGAGGAAATCCTGGCCAGCCTACGACTGAGCCGCCAGCGATTGCCATTTCGGTTCTAATCAATTTTTTTGATTGCCAAATGCAAAGTTGGCTGGCGGAGGAGGCGGAGGCTCTGGCTCTCAGAACGACTTACGCAGCTCCGGTGGCCGAGGGAAAATCCTGGAAAAACAAGCCTGCCACAACAGGCAGATAGGCTTGGCGGTATGGAAATGAAATTGAATCGGAATCGCAATGATATACACCGGGCCAGATGTTGGCCAGCCCAGCCCAGGGCCACGAGTGGCGCCTCTCGTCCATCAGGAACAAATCTGGGCAGTAATTTGTTATTTGCATTTAATATATATTTATTCGTTTATTCGAGCCCGGGGCTATTTAAATTCACTTTGATTTAATTAACATCCATGTTTGCCCCTCTTTGATCCGATTCAATTCATGTTTTTGCCCATTGTTTGTTTACTCTCTTAATTTGCTACAAATTTTTGCTAATTTTCTTTGTTTACTTTGCCACAGCTCCCCCTTCTGCCTTTGCCAGTCCAGTGTTTTCTTCTCCGCTTTTTTATGTGTGTTTAATTGCAACTCATTAAGCATATTAATTAAATCGCCACATTTATGCAATAAAGCTGCGGTTGTTCAGCGGCAGAAGGAGAAAATAAGCGAGTGAAAAAAGGAGGCATTGAAAAAACGCTGCCATATATTTCAATTTCGCTGCGAAAAATATTCCGCACTCAGACATAAACAATAGCAGCAAATTAACATGAACGAATGGAACTTGAAAAAGAGGAAGAATAAAAGTATTTGCATATTGCTAAACAACATCAAAAAATAAGTCGAAAGTTGGATACCTCTTTTATCCTGGATATATATCTTTGTTTCTAAATTTTTACAATTTTATTTGTAATGTAAAGAGTAATAAAGAAACCTAAAAAAATTTGTAGATATTTATTTTCATAATTCTAACATCTTTGCTAACTTTTCAATAGTTAATCATACAATTTAAATGGCAACAAAACTATCATTGAAGCTTAACAAAAATGTATTTTCATAATGGGATTTACTTTTGATGCCAACTGCGGAATGGGGCTTATTTATAATGCCTCTGGGTTGATTTACATTAAGTAATGCGCCAAAAATTACTGGCATGTTAAAAAATACATGACCACAATTAAATAAAGCGAAAAACTAAGGGAATAAGCGTGGCAGTAAAAATTAAATTAATAACCAGGAACGGAATTTAATTAGTTTGCACAGTGCATAATGAGGATTTATTGAAACATATATTTACAATATTTTGGCATTTGCCAGAGCTTATATCGATGGGTAACTATAATGGGAATGGGACACGTGTGTCGCAGTTCTCTATTTATTTTTTTGGGAGTTTTTCCCTGCTCGCCACACTTGCAATTAGAAAACTGTCAAAGCCAACAAATGAACTCAGCCCTGACCGCCTTGTCATGCAAATTGCTGTCAGCCAGTGACATTGAAAAGTTGAAAGGGAAAGCGGGGGAAATCGGGGAAATCGGAGGGAAGCGAAATGTGCGAAATTACCTTCATTAGCGCAGCTCAGAAGGGAGAGAAAGGGCTGGCCACGTGTTGCTTGCGTAATGCACGGGGTTGGTCAGGTGAGGGATGGTAATGCGGTGTGTCCTTTGCAGGAGATATGCACATACAAAGGATTAGTTCCAGGAAAAGGGACTTTGGTGCTTGCCATCGAGCATAAAATTGAGTTGCACAAGCACAAGCAGCAGCATTTCCAGCATCCCGAGCATTTAATATGAGGATTTTCCGGACTTAACGACCAGCGCCCACGGCTTGGACGGTTTGTTGTTGTCAGGAATCAGACCCCCGGCTTATCCCGCCCTGATTTATGCCCGTCTGGGCGGAAATGATCAAATTAGGGGCACAATGGCTTAGCCGAAAATCGTTGGGGTCCGGTTAAAATGTTAAAATATTGAAACTTTAAATCTGTCCCGCGATTCCATTCAATTTGCACTGTTCGGCGCTGTCTGGCATTGTCAGTGCGTTGCAATGCAGATATAAAAAATATTAAAATTTTCTATAAATATCCCCTGTCTGGCCCAGGAGTGTGTGTGTGTGTGTGTGTGGGCCAGGCACTGCTTTCGCCGGCGAAATTTATAGCTTATTTATATAACAATAAAAAGAGAGAACTACACGCAGCGGCGGACAATCACCGGAATAACAACACGGCAGACACAACATGAAAATGTCGCAAGCGCGGGGCGAAAAAATAAGAAAATACTGGAAAAGACGGGGGAAAACTCGCATAAAATATTATGCATGTGCATTGTCCGTCCGTGTGGGCATACAAATTAAACAAGATGCAACGCTGGGCGGGCAAACAACAGCCTCTGTGTCTGTCTGTCTGTTTGTCTGTATGTCTGTCTGGCCACCCGCAGTCCCTTTCTCCAGCTCCTCCGCTTTCTCTCAGTGTTGCGGGCGTGGCCGGTGCCGCCTCTGCTCCGGCTCCGACTGCTATTGTAGTGGTCGCCATTAAAAATCCCCGACAGCTTGCAAAAACCAGAGGCAATGCGCCGATTTTTTATTTATAGATGAATAATGCTCGCTCGAACAGCGTTCAATGACTTTTCCGCCGTTCCAGTTTTCCAAAGTTGACAATTAAATATAAAATCTTACGGAGCAGGGATTGAGTTTTTCAAATTGAAGGATTAATTTTCTGGATTGGTTAATGGTATTTATTAGTATTCCTATGCGTTAAATAAACAAAGGGGATTTATCAGCATCATGAGTATTTTCGACGACTCCCTACTAAGACATTTGGTCCTTCGAGCCGGATCTCTTTGTGTTTGTTTTTTCTCTTAAATAAAAAACTAGAGAACTTAGTAACTTAAACACTTTTTACAGGCACTAAACTAGCATTGTTAATTGCCTTTCTACATTATGATAAATTACAGCATACATTTTTATGTAAATTCATTCAAGCATTTTTGAGTAAAAAGAGTACTATTTTAATACCCTTAAAAATTGCTAAAATATTAGATACTTCCGCGGTAATAATATTT